>JAQMYJ010000008.1:8666780-8684260 GCA_030014305.1 Clarias laeviceps
GATCTGTCATCTATGTTCTATTCTGAATAAAATATTGACATTTGCCATCTCCACATCATTGCATTCAGTTTTTATTCGCAATTTGTTTAGTGTCCCAACTTTTTTGGAATCCGGTTTGTAACAATAAATCAATCATAAAATAAATGTTAACTAATAATCAATCAGTAAAGATTAATACAAATTAGAGCATTTTTGTGTAAAGTTTAAAAAGCTAAATGGGCATAAATAAAATGGTTACTGATAATACTGCATTTACGGAGATTTACTAGATTTGGGTTATTGAGCATAAATATTGGATTTTGGAACAACGGAAAAAGGTTATTTGGTATGGTCATATGGTCCCAGAGCAATCTGGGTGACAAGGGAGGAGCATGAAGCAATGTACCCATCATGCATTGTGCCCACTTCACAAGTGTATGGAGGCAATGTTATGATCTGGGGTTGCTTCAGTTGGTTAGGTCTAGACGAAACACTATTATTTGGCAATAAAAATGAATTCAACTGACTACCTGAATAAACTGAATAGTCAGGTTTTTCCATCAGTGGATTTTTTCTTCTCTAATGGCATGTACATATTCCAAGAGGACAATTCCAGGATTCATTTCAAAAACAAAAATGTATGCATCTCTGGATGCAAATGAATATAGTGACATTGTATAATGTTGCCGAAACAATGCCATGGCAAATATACACTGTGAACAAAGCTGAAGGCTATTCAAAGAAATAATAGCATGTGCAACTTTTACTTTTGGACATGTAGTGTGTTTAATTGTGTTTGTGTTTGACTCTGAGAAAATTATTATATTAAATGTATTCTTGGCCTGGTTTTTAAACTGGAATGTGACCTATGTCTATTACCAAATTAATTGACTTTATTCCCTCTAGCTTAAAAAAATAACTGTTGTTATTCTGGAAATCAGGTTTATGTAGTGGTACAGTATATCCTAGCATGAGCATATGCACAGTGAAAAAAGCACTTACAACAGTGAACTAAATGAATGAAAAGTTTCAAAGTTTAATTCAATACCTAATTAACTTAAGAATGAAACTGAGATGTTATAACATGATAAAGCAGGACCCAAGTGTATAAAATCAGTTTGTCTTTCCCTTCAGTGAATCAATAAATTATTATTGATATTCCAGGCAGAGGTCAAAACTAGGAGATACCGTATGTGAAAATAGAAAACAAAGATCGATGTATAAGACTCGGTACGTATTTAAATAATGACAAAGACACAGGAGGATATTAATGGAGAAATTTCCCGAAGGAATGAATTCAGACCAAGTGGACACATTTGGGAAAACCCACAAATGACTATAAAAGGGCTTCAAGACTTAAATCAAAAGCATGATAATACAAAGAAAAACAGCACATGGAGAGAATTCAAAACCAAACTTGAACAGGATACATCAGGCCAACACAAGCATCACAAGCTGTGAGAGAAAAGTTTGTGATAGTAATGGTCATCACTTACTTTATTTTCATCAAATATTGTTCTAAGATACTCATTTAAAGAGACTGAACTAAGATAAAATGTAGCTAATATTAACAAGGCTACATTTGTAAACCAGGGAGTACCGTCACCTCATAATGCCAGTGTCTAGATTCAATAATTTCTCCTTTAAAAAAAAAAAAAAAAAAACTTTTCCTATTTGTGTTTTTATTTTTTGTGGTTTCCCTGTGTTTCCTTTGTTGTCTTTTTCCTCTCTTTATTCATGTTTTGAATGAGTATCCATGGTTTTTGCCCCAGGTTCTTCTTTATTGCTGTCTGAACAAAATGCCAGCTAGTGAATTAGCTAAAGTTAATTATACAAAAGTTTGTTTCGCCCTAATAAACTGATTGGCTGAGAAGCATCCCATGAGTGCTTATTTAGAGTATAACAGCACTGAGACAGTTAACTATATGCATCACAGGTGTTCTAACAGTAATTAATTACATTAACTTTCAGTTGTCAGCATGGGTAAAAGTAGGTTGGTATGGTCCTCAGTACTGAAAAGAGAGGAGAGCAGCTGCCTGCCAAAGCCCACATTCAAAACCAGTCACAGAAGCACAGAATTATTTTTAAATAGTTGAATACCTGAACTGTCTGTGTTGTTGTGTTTGCAGCTAATATGAGCTACAAAGCTAATTAGGTTGTAACAGGCTGAATCCCAAATCCCTCTCTATAACCAGGTCAAGGGCACTACTTGTTGTGTGGAACAAGGGATTGTAAGCCCTACATACTGTAGTTCGTTAGATTTCCATTTAACACTATTTGGGATTCAACCCTTGAACCCCAGGAGTTAGCTGATATTCTAAAGCGGAATAAGTAGAAATATAAAGTAAATCTCGTAAATGTCTCAGGACCACCATCTCCATGCTTTATTCTCCTCACCATTAAGCTGCATATTACTGGTAAGAATTTAACACTACTTTCACCCTGTTAATTACACCAAATATCATTTGCTAACTGTAGATCAATGGAAATGAGCTGATAAATGGTGTTTGTAGAACTGTTATGCTATAAAAGCAATATCAACCTCGTGGTGGTGCCCTTGTGCTGAATATCAGTACAGCTGTGATACTTCAGCAGTTGATTAACTGTATATGCTATATATCTATTCATGTGACACATACTATATACATTATATATATATAAATTCCTGTGACATATATTGATACTTTTTTAGTGTAAACATTTTTCAAATTCAAAGTCTCACAGCATTATTTAATTTTAATCATCATCCTCATGTCTACCTTTAACCTTAAAGATTAATTTACTTAAAGGTTAATTTTTTTTGTCATAACAGCAACAGGTGTTATGTCTCTACATTTTGATTCATTAATGTAATTGTACTTAGCTTCCTCACAGAGTGTCTGTGCAAATTGTGAAATGTGCCACCATGAGGTTTTCTGGGTGACTGGAGGACAATTAACATCTCAGCCATGCGCCTCTTAGCGCTATATTTATAGCAACATGCTCTGAGGCTATCTTCACTTTGGGTGATTTCATTAGTGCTCTTGGCTTTGCTGGGCGCGCTCCTGCAGGGAAAAAGCAATTACTTCATTTTGGTCAGTACCTAAGTGGTGGATAGAAGATGACAAGTGAACAGAATAGAATAGAAAAAAGAAGGTGCAGTCTACTGAGACATAGGCTGAGGGCAAACAAGAATTTGTTAGTTTGCTTGTTTAAACTGACATGGTTTCATCTATGAATCAACCAAAATGACTGAAGGTCTAAGTACTGAAGGAGGTTTTAGGCACAAAATTGATGATGAAATCATCTGTGCTTTCTGGCTGTCCTCTGGTTGTGTTCAATGTTTTCACCTCTATTTTTATTTGGTACTTTTTACTCAGTCCAAAGAAATACACCTGACAGCAGAGAATCATGGTGTTAAGGAGCCAACATTTGTGAACAATCAGCAATTTATAAGTTAGATCTCTCTCTTTCACAGTATGAGTTATCACTGACATTTCCCAGAGGCAAAGCAACACCTGGATCAAACCCGTTGATATAACTCAGCTTTCACACCATTTCTACTATACTTTTTTTTTAACAAACCATTCTCAAAATAATCTATTTACCAGGTTTTCCTTCAAGAAAAAAAAAAAAAAACATAGAATAATATTCAGGGGCCTACAAGAAATCATATAAGGCAACAACAAACCAAGACAAAAAAAAAAAAAAAAGGAAGATGTGAGAAGACACTAACATACACTACAGGTTCCTAACCCTGGACCAAGATCACCCTTGCCCTCCACATTTTAATGTTTTCTCAGCTCCCAACATACATCATTTAACTAATCAGCTATTAAACAGACTTTTCCAAATACAAGTGGGTGTAATTAAGCAAGGAATACACAAAATTGTGCATGACAGGGAGTCCTCCTGGGCCAGGGTTGAGTTTTCCACTAAATTTCACCTTCTGCCTTGTGATTGATAATTTAAAAAAAAAAATCATCTTTGATGGCTAAGTGGGGGATTTCTCACCTGCCATACAAAAGGGTTCGATTTCTAGCCACTACCCATACCCCAGGCCCTGGATGCAATTCTTAAGCTGAGATCAAATGCTGTGTCAGGAAGGGCATCCTTACGTGTCAAGTTGTGTTCAAATCAGATGATCCACTTCTCAAAGGGTTTACTGATCAAAAATGGAAGCAACATTCTTTTACTCTTTACCCCAACATGGATAAAGCATGTGCAAAAAGAATATATTTATTTCAACAAGAGAGATTACGTGACTAGATTACATAAAATATTACTTTTCTATTGAATAAATTATCTAAGGTTTACACCACCAATCTCATTTCAACTGAAAATTCATTCAGATCGGGCCAGATTAGGTCAGTCTGTTTGAATTGAGTTGTTTACATGCCACAGTTTTATTCCAATTGAGTTATTTTCCTCAAATTTATTTAAATATTAGGGTCCATTTAAGTCCACTTTCTGTCTTGCCCTGATCACTGCTGTTTGTTCATCGCTTTTCCCCTGCCTGGTTCTTGTTACCGTATGGAGTCACATGTTTCTTTTCTCTACCTGACTTAAGGTGTGCTTCACCTGTAATTGCATTTCTCATACTACCACTACTTTTTTCAAAAGGGTAGGTATTTATTGAACTTTACATGCTCATTGCTGATCAAACATGGTGCATGACTATAACAAGGGAAAATAATTGCTGTTTTTCTGGCTGTTATCCAGCAGCTCAGTGGTGAAGGAGTTGGATTACTGCTCAGAAGGTCATGAGTTTAAGTCTGAGCTATGCTAGGTGTTCTGAAATAAAAATATACCTAGATATAATTATTCCCTTGTCCAGGATGATGCTTTAGATTTCATCCTGGACACATTTCATCCACTCTCATTTTAACTCTAAGACTCACATTTTAACTCTAAGATTTAGGTGTATTCATTGTATTAACTAATTGCATTGCATATATTTCAATGAATCAGTCCAGACACACAATGATAGAAAATGGCTGTCCTGTAAAGCTGAAAAAATGTAAAGTGAATAATTTAAATGTCTGAAAATCCTCCATTCATAGTCCAATACAGTGAAAAGCAGCTATGAAACAAAATCCGTTCTTTCAAGTGTGTAAACACCATAGGTGCGTTCCAAATGGCCTGAAGTACCCTGCAAACTATACTACACAGGGTGTTCAGCCATGTTAAGTCTGATTCCAAACTGCAGGGAGCGAAAATGTTCAGTTCAAAGGGAACTGCAAACGGTGTAGGGAACGAGTGAACATGAGGTCTTGGGGGGAGTTCCCTTCACCGACAGTCCCTGCAAACGGAGCAGGGAGTAGGGAGCACCGTGCGAAGTACACTTCGGAATGGAATGCAGCCCATGTGTGTTGTCCATTCCGCCCAGGTTGAATTTAAAAGTGAGGTCAGCTGACTTGTTAGGCATGTTTAAAAAGGCTTAAATGTGGTTATGGTTTTTGGCCACATCATGGCAGTGTGGAGAAAGGGGACAGATGCACTGCTCTTTCAGCCAAGTGGATTAGTATGCTTTACATTTTATATTGTATAAGTTGTATAAGACTCACTTTGTCAGACTTAAGAACAAATCTGACTTAGGAACATGCTCCTTGTAAGTTGGGGACTTGGGGAGTAACTACATGTTTGGAGTGATGTTTTAAATTAACCGGGTATTTACTCAATACGGTTTTCAAACAAAAATCTAATTGAGTAAATACTCAAGAAAAAAAATTTGAAGAAAGAATTTTTTTTCCTGAACCTTTGTTCAGTGCTGTGGTGGAGCAGGATGCTGGGCAAAAGTGGGGAATAGATAGATACAGTTATGAAAGTTTAGCTCGCTAGCTCCTTTACAGGTGGTAACATGAAGCCTAACATGAGCTTAGCTCACCTCAGTATTGCCAGGGTGCCTCAGTATAACAATAAAAGGAAACACGTCGATCTCACGTATGACTGTATAAAATACTGTACCTGTAAGCTAATTAAAACATATTTTATTTCAATAAATAAATCAATGAATTAATTAGTTAATACTTACCCAGAATAAAGAGTCCACAAAACGTCCATCTTCACCTACCTAGTGCAGTTTTATAGCGTCAGTCCGGGGGTCTTTTAAATTGCATCTCAGTGAAGGTAAATTGCTGGTTTAACTTTTTTTTCTTTTTTTTTGTAGTTTATTCGGTCTGTGACTTAAAAGTTTTTAAGAACAGAATGATATCTGTTGTCTTAACAAATACCACTGTAAGACATTAGGCCAACAATACAATATCAATTAATTCAATATTTATCTAGTTGAAGTTAAAGCAAAATTTTTTTTCTATAGACTGTTTGTGTGTGTCCATGTGTGTATGACTCTTAACTCTACTTGAGTGAAAGTTAACATGGTCAATTATTCAAGAGTAAAATTAAACATTTTTCAACTGATCAATAATAAACACAGTCATACTTTTTGTCCAATTTTTTTTTTGTCCATAATTAAATAGTTATTCAATATTTTCCCACAAACATTTGGCCTGTTGCTCGAGTTTTAGCAAATATGTTTAATGATTAATGTTCCTTGCACCCTCAGTAAGCTTTATACGTGTTATTTAAGGAATGGACCTGCAGGCTGGAATGAAAGGCCAGAATTCTTGCTAATTATGATGATTATAGTACATGGCAATCAAAAGACAACCTTTCAACTAATGCCTCTCAACAGCCACACCTACACATTCTCAGCACCGCCAGGGACATTCATACTTGGGGTGTTATAAGCACTACTAATGCGTGTCATCAAATCATGACAGTTCCGTGACAATAGCGGAGGCATAACACACACACGCACACACACACACACACACACACACACACACACACACACACAGACTTAGATTAGCTCATTTCTCATGTCAATTTAAATCTGCTCTTGGCCACATCCATCCATCAATGTCTTCTAACTGCAGGATTCCCCCACAGCATGCTAATCTGTCACCGTTCTTTACATTTCTCAACATGTCACCATGTACGGCAGAGAGGGCTCACTAGATACTTATGAACAAAGGATTTTTGATGTATCAGAAGCCCAGAGTCATTAATGAAGGACATATGCATACATAAAAAACTGACCTCTCAGCTATTGCAACTATTTAAACATGTAGAAAAAAAACTTTTCATCTTGTATTATTTATGATGTCATGTTAACAATGGTAGAGGGTGAAAGGCCAACATTTTGTGTTTCCGAGCCACAAGGCTTACCTCCTCCTAACTAAGAGCCGAACACCAAAACCACTTTAATCTGGCCTGGTGTGAGAAGATGAACATTCATATTCCTAACTTAAAAACACACACATACAATCTTAACAATATTAATGCTTTATGTTTTAGTCATGTAATTCATGAAATTTGCATTCAGCCAAAACACAGTATTGGTGGTGAATTTATATATTTTTTATGTTATACATATAATATCGAAAATGTGTGTGCCAAGGAAGCTACTTCTGAAGTTTATGGAATATGGAAGTGACCTGTTTCCCTAAAAATTTCAACTTTAGCCATTTTAGAGAGATGATTTTATATGTGCCCCCCAAAATGACTATTTTTCAGTGTTATACTGTCTTGCTTACAATAATCATTTAAATGGCAAATTATTTATATTTCTTTATGAGTATTGATACTAAAATTGATGTACTGTAAACTTCTAGAAGCATATAATCTGTAAAAATTGGTAAAAGCTTATTACGCAAAATATCTGTAGTGTCTGTAACCATGTCAAATTACTGTTGCAATATCTTAACAATTTTAACATTTGTATTTTCACGTGAAATCTAAATTAATTAAGATTTTTTTAGATAATTGAAGGATATGAATTTAAAATCAAGATTAATTAAGATAATTGAAAGATTTGAATTCCAAGAAGTTATGGACTGTAGTTATCAAATATGTTTCTTTTTATTTGATACAAAATATAAATGTGTATGCATATTTACAAAAAACGAAGCATGGATCGAGAGATAAGAAACATTAAGTATCATGAAAAATGCTGTTATATAATCTTATCTGAAAATTCACTTTTTCACCTACCGTAGGTGAGACACTTTTTAGCACCAATACCATGTTTTGTCCAAGTAAGAGCAACCTGAAATTATTTTTTATTTTTATATTTTTCTGCCTTGCTTTGTTTTCAATGATATGAATGGTATGCTCATGATTTATTACGGGTTTTGTTGTAGCCTACGCCCCGTCCTATCATTGGTTTCTTATCTGACTGTGTCAACGTCTTTCATGTTACTTCTTGATTAGTTTGTCTGGTTATATCCTTTTGTGTAAAAGCATCTTCTTATCTCATCTTTTAGCTCTAAGCATTGTTTTCCAGACCACCCTGTTTCTTTGTTTTTATAATCGTTTTTAAAACCTGCTTGGTTTTTTTTCAGATTTAAAGTTATTGATTGTCCATGGAAATTGTTTCCTGTCTGTGTTTTGACCTCTGTTGTAGACTACAAAAAAAAAAAAATTCTCTGAGAAAGTGATTTACTGACGGGGACGATCTTCTGGTAGCACTTAAATTTGACTAGTGAATTTGTGAACCTCAGTTTTGTGCTCCAGTAGAAAACATGAGGGTGGCCTGTCTGTGGCCTCTGTTCAGTAAAAACACATGGACGAACGTGCTGTTTATCATTTGTGCTGTTTATTCATGCTGTTAGCATGGAGTCATCCTTTCCAATGACATACCCAAAGCTTTTTGTGGTCAACTTTTTTTTGTTCAGTAATTCAGTAATTTCAGTATATTTCAGTAACTACTGTCTGTACTTGCTGAAGGATAATATTCTTAAAACAATAGAACTGGATGAGGATTTGTGATGGAATAATATCTATGAGGTTGAGTGAAAATATTACCCATACTCTTGCTATAAAATTTTATCTTAATTATCTTTTAAAATAGATCATTATTTTTAAATAATAAAATAATAAGTATTCCATTGTACTGTAATATTCAACATACTCTCCTTGATTTTCAATACAGTTCCATCTGTCCGTCTGCCAACATACTTTCATATTCCTTCATTAAAAAAACTGTTTTAGGCTGAGCTGTGAACCACGAATGCATTGCTGTCTTCACTTCTTCATTAGTAGTGAATTTTCTCCTTGTAGTCTGCTTTCAGGGGAGCAAACTGGTGAAAGTCTGATGGAGCAAGATCAGGTCTACAGGGAGGATGCTTAAACACCACTAAAGGAAGTTTTTGCAGAGTGTTGACAGTGTGGGCAGAAGTGTGCAGGCGTGCACTGTCATGCAAGATCACAACACACTTGGATAGCAGTCTTCGGTGTTTAGACTTCAAATCTTCAATAAGCATCTCATTGTAACAAGCACTGTTGATTGTTGAACCTTTTTTTCTGATAATGTTCCAATACTGGCCCTTGAGAATCCCAAAAAACTGTAAGCATCAATTTTCCAGCTGATGGTTGACTTTTGAACATTTTCTTGGTTGCCAATTGAGAATGTATTTGTTCCATACTCTGCTGTTTACTCTCAGGCTCGTAGTGATGAATCCCTGTCTCGTCACCAGTAATGATTCTCTTCAAGAACTTTTACCTTCCTTAGAATATCGGCTCAAATTTAGTTTGCAGATATCCAAACACTTCCTGCATACTCTTCTCAGTTGCATCCTTGATAAATAACAGCACCAGGTACACAAAAAATGAATCACTGCACGGTGCTGGTCTTTCATGCGAATCAAGTGGGGCATCCATTTTTGCCCGCACCGCAGTTACAAATAAACTGATGTAAAACGTTTACGCCTGCACAGAAACAACTGGGGAGACAGTTCAGTAGCCTTGAACACCCAAGTAAAAAAAAAAGTATGCTAAGTATCTTAAATCCTAGCAGGCCAAAGCATACTTACGTGTACTTGCTCCAAACTATTGACTAGTATACTTGTAAGTTTGCTATTTTGAACAACTAATTTTGTACTAAGTGTATTTAAGTTGTACTGTAATTTAGTTGTATAAAAGCACAATTTTAAGTGTATTAAGTATACTTTTGTCTGCTAAAGTGGAACAACTTTAAGTACACTTAGTACACTTAAAGTATATGGCTGTTTATGTACAGTACTAACGTACATACCTGACATTAATTAATGAAAGTTAAGTATATATTTAATGTATTATAAGTACATTACAGCATTTTTACTCTGTTAAAATTGGTTGTTCCAAAATAGCAAACTTCAAGTGTACTAGTCAATAGTCTGGAGCAAGTACACTTAAGTGTGCTTTGGCATGCTAGGATTTAATATACTTAGCACACTTTTTTTTTTTTTACTTGGGAACGCACGCAATGATGCAGCTTCCAGGCGTGAATTCAAACTAGAAGCGGAGAACTGGGGAGCCAATCAGAAAACAGACAGTCCGAATCTGCCCGCCTCCAGTTTCTGCGCCAATTCTAGTCTCTGGTTGGCTGGAATAGTTGCAGAGTTATAACGCTGCTGCAGTTCGTACAAGTGAAGCTTTATGATAGTGAGTGCACATTAGAGAGACAGTTCAATCACACATAAATTATCTTGAATGCGCAAAAGTGATTTTCAGCATGCAAAAATGAGTTTGAGAGCATGCACAAAAGATAGAGAGATTCAGCATGCAAAAATAGTCTGAATGCGCGCACGCACGAAAGAGTAGTGCACTTAAATATAATTGCACTACTTATAGTAGTAGTAGTTAAATATAAGCATTAATAAGTACATATGAATAAGTACATTTAAATTTAACTGAAAATATACTGAGACTACTGGATATAAAAATTTGTATTCTATTATATACTTTTTGTACATTTCTACAATGACTATTTCGAGCATATATATTTTTTAAATATACCAAAAATAAATTCAAAAACAAAGTTTAAATGAGTGTAATTTGGAAATTAGACCAACTTTTCACTTAAAGTATATTTTCCTCTAATATATTTTTGGAAAGTGTACTATAATACATGTATTTTGAACTATGTTTAAAGTTTAATTCTAAAATTTGGTAAAAGCATGATGTTAGTATACTTTTTATATATTGACTGATGGTACAACTTTTTGTTAGTATATTTGCAATGTACTATCGAAGATTTCCATATATTTGTAATATACTAAAGTGTTTTTTTTTTCCACTGGGGAAGAAAGCACTGATAAGACAAGATAAAGTGCGGATAATTTTTGACTCATCCAATACTTGGATACTGTAAATATTTAAAATGTGATTTGTATGGCAAACATTGTATGATAATGCATGACACTACGGTGTTTGCTAAAGACCTGCAATATCGACTGCTACACTGAACATTGTTAGCTATGGGATTTAATAAATAGACCTATTAGAGTCTACGTCATAGTTAGCAGTGGCAAGTTGAAAGACAGCCACAAATCTTCCCGGCTAATTAGCTACTGAAAATATTGTCTTGTTGTGTTGTGTGCCAGAGTCAAAGGATCAATCACAGCCATTAAATAATGTGAAACAATTTTGGTTAGGACAAAAGAGTCTTATTGAGGTAATCATCAAAAATGCTGGTTTTTATAGCACACACTTCATCTCAAGTATTGTCTGTTGTACAGTATGTAGGAATATGGCTATATTCAAATTACCAGCCTGACGTGACTCAATTTAGATTTTTTTTTTCACCCTAATGTGATACAGATCTCTTCGTCATGAGGCCACAGTGCTTACAATTTATGCTGCTGTGCTGCACAATATATATGTTATGCATTATTTAAAAATTGTAAGGAGAAACATTCATCATATGGTCAAACTTTATTTTTATAGTTCATTTTGTTTCACAGCATTCAAATCCAATCCAATACAGGTGACAGAATTTCAATGCAAAGGCAAATATGCTGGTGGTCTTGTCAAACAAATTGATACAAATGCTGCACTGTTGGAAAACATGTAACCCAGAGAACAGGAGTTATGTATTTGACTCACAGTTAATGTGAAGTCAGCTCTGCATGCTTCCTGAATACTAATGTGGGAGTTTGATATTCTTTGTGCTCCTCTGAATTACTAACAATACGGATGACATATTAATGTGTTACAGGAGAGTATTTTTACTAAATGTGTGTCTTTCCATGTGGAACCTTCAGATTAATTACAGAAATCCCATTACAAACAATTGAAATATGTAATTTATATAGTGAAAGATGTATTATCTCCGTCATTACTCAAAGGGTGTAATGAATCAGAGTACTGTATGGCTTTTCCGCTTGAAGAACATTTGGTTCAGATTGTTAGAATCCACATACTGTATGCACTTTGTGAAAAATATTGATATCAGAATAAGAAATAATACTGCGTCCTTTATCATTTAGTAAAAAGCACAGTTCTATCTGATGTTTAAACACATTGTTATGGTTTAGTTTTTATCTCTCTTTATGTATTAAGCCCGTAAGACCCTATTCAGAGTAATTCAGAAGTTACAACAGTATTTTTCTTGTAAAGCAACTTACAGTATATAGTACTGTACAGAGTCAGGTTTTAGTATGTGTGTTAGTTGATTTTTTTTGTAGGTGAGATGGGTAGTTCTTGTTGGTTTTCTTAATAAAAAGCTTCTAACACTTAACCCCAATGTTAAGCCCAAGCAAAAATAAACAGGTAAATAAATAAATAAATCAGTGATAGAAAATGCAGATTGAAGTAGCAAACTTTGCCATTAACTATAGAATGGCATATTATAAAACCTGATGTAGATTTTAACATTTTAAAATGAACGAATAAAACAAGACATAAAATTGTCCAGCATTGAAATGAACATTCAATATGAATTACTAGTATAATGCTGTATTAAGAAATATATTTGTAATTAATAATTAATTTGTCTTTGACGTGATCCAGCAATATATTATTATTTTTAATTAGATGTACAGTAACAGATAATGAGCGGGGTGAAAATGCTGTTTCCACTGTTAAGAGTTGCAAAAAGTGTTTTAAGACGCCATTAAAAAAATGGTTTTATGTCCTGAATAAAATTTGTAAGGACAACAAGATACCACATTTACTGTATACTAGATACAAAGTGTTTAAGGGGGATTGAAATTAAATTGTGATGAAATTTCAGCATAAAACATGAATGACTATTCCGGTCGAGGTGGCTCGGAGCCCACTGCAGTTATTTCCGGGAGCATTCGGCAAGTGGAAAAACCTCGAAAATCACCAGATAACCTGTAGCCATCTTGCAGAACAGATATATCTGTCTGTGGGAACCATACACACCATCGTTCACAGATATTGACACATCCACTGTACTGTCCTTACCTCACTCCAAGTCATTTTCACATGTTTGGGCAGTTACAGTAATGGTGTTTCTGGGGGCCAGGGTATCAGACATGAAGCAGGCAGTCCATGCTGGCTCTGGCATACTGAGAAGACTTTCTATATTGGTGGTGTCCAAGCACTAGTGAAACATTTGAATAAGTGCATTAGAGTGGCAGGTGATTATATAGAGAAATAAATATAAATTTATAAAAAATTATAAAGATTTTTTTTTTAAATAAGAGTTTTTACTCTCATAACTGTGTTCTGTTATCCTGCACAATCAAAAGTCCCAGTTTAACTTGACCACCCCTCATATTTTATATATTCATATTATTTATTTGTTTGTTTGTTTGTTTAATTATTTATTTGCTTGCATGCTTAATAGTCATAGTTACTACCAAAGGCCAAATTGTGAATGAGCTCTGATCAGTTTGTAACCCATTGCACTGGTAGCTGTTAATGCCTGTTACCTATATATTGGTTACTTAAAAATAACTGACACTATTTGCTTATAAAATTAGCAAATACTGGCAAATGACTTTCAACAGAAAAGCATGATGTTTCTTATTTTAAAGCATGAACTACAGTAGGTGTGTGGCATCTTTCTTAAAGCACATCAGGGAGTTCATTTCTTAACCATAATTAGAGCTTTTCATAATTCGCATTAATTACACCATGTGACTTTAAATAAAACATAAGCACCGTTAGAATGACTATTAGTATTACTAGAATTACTATTATTATTGATAATAATATATTAGTAGAATTAGTAGAAGAAAAAACATTCACACCATTTGAAGGTGGGAAGAGTCTGTCTTCTACAAAGCCAGTGTTTACCTCAATTAAGCATTATGAAGATCGGTCAATTTTCTGTAATTAGCAGATATCTGCCAGTTCAATTAGTCCCAGGAGTAATTTTTTTTCTTTTCCCCTCATCATCCTACCAACATAATGTGAAAACCTACAATTCAGCATCATTACAGATACAGTAGATCACGCCCTTCCAAAATGCAAGCTAAGAACCCAGTTCTGCTTAAAAAGTGACTTTAGCTGCTGAACCAAGCTGTGTCGATGAATCATAATTGTGGTATGCTGACAGTGATGGGCTTTTTTGTTCTCCAGCACAGTTCAGAATATGCATTTAGATGCTGCAGAACTGCATGCTGACAGTCTCTAATCAACATGGACAAGCTGGATATGAAACCAATTATAGGACCACCTGCTGGAAAAGCTCTCAGCTATTACTGACATCTTCCAGGTGATGTCTGTGTGAGACATTCGAGATAACTTTATTTTATACATATCAATTTTAAATCAAAGTTTAAAATGTCATGAGACATTCTCTTGGGGACCCTAAATTAGGGAAGCCATGCTGCTGTTAAACATGCTCAGAGTCATCTTCCTACTGAATGCTTATGGGATGTTGAATTACATCAAATCCCACCTGTCATTCTTTCTGACTATTTAATATTTGTTGTTTTTTAGGAATTCTGTCTTTCCTATGATAAACAGTCTCCATATAAGCATTAAAACAAGCTTCAGTATCTGTTGAGTCTTCTTTCTTTCTTTTTTTTTTAAGATTTGATGTTTATTCAGTTGTTTAAGTTGGAAACAAAAGTCCTAACCCAGCATGTACAGTAAACTAACACTGGATAACCATTGTTATGGTTGTAACAAAGTTGTAACACTGTTGCAATGACGTCCACTGTCAGGACAATGACTCTCACTCACTCATCATCTATACCAGTGTACCCTGTATTCAGGGTCGCGGGGGGACTGGAGCCTATCCCAGGAGGCTTAGGGCACAAGGCAGGGCACCCTGGACAGGGTGCCAATCCATCGCAGGGCACACACACATACTAAGGGCAATTTGGGAACGCCAATTAGCCTAATCTGCAGGTCTTTGGACTGTGGGAGGAAACTGGAGTACCTGGAGGAAACCACCCAGCACAGGAAGAACATGCAAACTCCATGCACACAGTGACAGGAATCAAGCTTGGCCGGGAATCGAACCCGGACTCTGGAGGTGCAAGGCGACAGTGCTAACCACTACAACACTGTGCCGCAGGGACGATTACGTTTTTTGAAAATAAAAATAAAAATAAAAAATAAAAACACATTAAGGTACCACTTATTGTAGCCATGAATAAATCTCTGTTTAACTGTGTGCTATAAGGTCAAAAGTGCAATTGGAAATACATTTCACTTAATAAAGTCCATTTTGTTAAGATTACCAAGCAGTCACAAATATGTAAATGTACAGGTATTTACTATTACACAAATATTTAATAAATACCTTATTTTAAAAAGGACAAATGAATCAGGCAATCTAAAAAAATTGCACCATTTACATTCCCACTGTCTGTGCAAGCTTCGATCCACACGTAATGAAATATATAAATTTCCTGTGGGTACCACTAACTGATGTTCTTGCTGTTCTGTCAATAAGTGAGAATTATAAGTAGGATTGTGTTAACCTATACAGTTTTGGAGGAAAACTTGTGAAGAAAAACTGTATTAGTTCATTTATTTAAATAACATACACAATACTGGTTTTTAAATTGTCATGAAACAGACTCGGAGAACGCAGGTGCAGTTAAGATGTTTATTAACGAGAATGTCTATAAGCAAAACAAACAAACCAGGAGGGATAATCCAAGATCGAGAGTCAAAATTACAAGCGAGGGTCAGGCGATGTGCGTCGGGCATAAACGGGATCAGGCTAAACTCGGAAACAAAAAACACAAGCGGGTCAATATCGAAAAGCAGGTAAGTAAGAACGGCTTGGTAACGACACTGGAGATTAATCACAGGGAGCGTATACTTCGCACCGACCGGAAGTATGAGAGTCTCTTTTAATAGTTCAGTAATTAGTTTCAGGTGAACAGCGGCGTGGGTGTTGGGAGTTGTAGTTCTTTGTAGTTCTGACATAAATGCTCTGCATCACAGTGAAATACAATGGTTGTTCAAGACAAATCGGGACTTGTGATGAAATTCTTCAAGAATAAACATTTGAAACTCACTGATATTTACAGAAGACTTCAATCACAGTACCGAACAGTTTTTAAAGTAGGTCAGATGTCCGTGAACGACAATCCTGGCCGAGGGCAGCCAGAGCCCACTATAGTCGTTCTTGTCAATGAATTGAAACTTGAAACTTAACAGATAACTTGAGGCCAACTTATGGAAGAGATGCATCTGTTTTTGGGAACTGTACACACAATCATTCACAAACACCACTTGCATATTATAGGTCAGCTGGGAGTTACTGCACATGCTCCGGTGTACTGAGAAAACTTTCTATCTTGATAGTATCCAAGCACTAGTGAAATGCTGGAATGAGTGCATAAATGTACTGTAGCAGGTACAATAAACCTGTCTTTAATAATAAAAAAATTACATCTTTTATTTAGAGTTACCACTGTCTTATTCTATTCAGTCTCAATACTTTTGATTGTGATTGGGTGAACTTTTAAATTATTTTATTTCTAAGTCAGCACTCTGCTAATGTTGCCAGATTCAACATTTAAAAGCAGAAACATTTAGGACACTTTAGAGGTTAAGTAAGCTTCTTTTATGATACTGGAGATGTTGAAAACAACATCATATTTTGGACCACTTTTGATAAAATAACAGATTATTTCATAGCATGACCTCATGTTTAAAGGAAAACTGTTCCACACAAAATAAAAAAGCGTGTGATCATACTGTTGTTAAGTGTTCACAACCTCCATGGTAAATAAATGTAGAGTCTCAGATGTACAAATGAGCTTCAGATCTCTGCGGGGGCCATAATTGTCCATGTACAACCCAAAGGTTTACTTTCAGTGCAAACCGTCTCTCCCATGTTCATCGGTTGTGCGTTTGATTCTCTGTTTCAGACTGTGCCCCTTGATTGAGATAGTACAGTATACAGGAAACATATGATAATAGATCCATTTATCCACCAATGAAGGCAATTTATTTCTCTTTTTTGGGCAGTAATCATTGCTGTTTAGTATGGATTTAAAGAGCCAACGCAACCCAGTTAAAATAACAGGTTTTTATAATGAAGCCAAGAGAAATCATGTTAGATCACTCACTCACTCATCGTCTATATCGCGCTTTATACAGTGGGGGAAATAAGTATTTGATCCCCTACAGATTTTCTAAGTTTGCCCACTTACAAAGAAATGAAGGGTGTATAATTTATATCATAGGTTTATGGTAAAGGATTGAGACAAAATATCAACCAAAAATCCAGAAAAAGCACATGATACAAATGTTAT
>JAQMYJ010000008.1:8693745-8709740 GCA_030014305.1 Clarias laeviceps
TTTGGCGTGTTTGATACACACATGCTTCACAACCGGCAACATGACAAGATGTTCCCATAGCGTTTTCACGCAGCATTGAGTGTAGCTTTTGAAAGGGAACATTTTTTTTATTTTATAAATGGGGAAAAAAATGGCAAATGGTGGTTAGAAAACAGCATCATAATGTTCAATCTGTGCACATTAGCACATACACAGGATGGACAGTTTCACTGCTTTCTATTTCAAAATTTCAACAATGTTCTGATTCAAGCTGTTAAGGGATTGCTATGTGCAAATTATACAATAGCATTCTAGGGATTTTACTTGTGAGTCTGATATTATGATTGTTTGTCAGGCAGATGTGGGTAATGCTTTCATTAAGGTTGTTAAGATTTATTATTTTTAATTTAAGCCCTTGTCACATATACAGTACATTACTTCACAGTGAAATTCTTTCTTTGCATATCCCAGTACAGCTGGGGTCAGAGTGCAGGGCAGCAATGTTTTGGATTGTTCTCTGACAATCAACATGCACAAGTTGCCAAATGGTTTTGACATTTTCGGTGGTTGAGCTCGTTGAAGGTCTTTCTGGTCTCTCGTCATCTTCCAGTTACGTTCTTCCGCCCATAAAGGTGCACAGTGGCCTGGTGAAAAATGGCAATACAAAAAATGTTTCACAGTGTAACAGTGAACACCTGAAAATTTAATATGATATGAAAATAGAGGAGAATTCATGCACCAAGCAAGTTGCACATGTAACCTGCTCATTTTTGAATTCTACTGAATATATCCCAAATACCGGATATGAAATGTTAAGATGTTGTGGCAAATGGAATCAATTTATAAGGCAGCATTCATCCACTTAAAAAAAAAAAAAAAAAAGAAACAGTCTCTCGCTAAATCCTTCTCATATCTCTTGCTAAATCATCCATCACCTGAAGCATTTGTTTATGATTTATGGTTTTGTGCAGACAGACCAGCCCATCCTCTGTTTATACATTACCATTTTTTTTGTCATAATTCATTGCCGAGTTTTATTTATTATCGTTCATGGGTTTGTGTTGGATCGTTTTCTTTAGTTTTTCACATTCTTTAATTAAAGGAAATAATATAAAACAAATGGGTTTCAGAAATTTGCCTGATGGTAAACTTTGTCTGTATTCTAGTGAACTAGCACGAGAATGTGTTTTTGATAGAGACTACAAAGCACTTCTCTAGGATGCTCTGGAGAAGGTTGTTTGCTAAATGCTGTAAAAGTAAATAAGTGCACAATTTAAACATGACAGTATATTCCACAGATAAAAGTGCAGCAAGTCATGTAACTTACCTGATTTTAAGTCAATCATTCAAGGTTTACATTATTTTTTTGTTTTCTTACAAGTACATTTACAGACACCCAGAAAAACTTTTTTTTCCAAACCTATAGAATGCCTGTAAATACAAAAAACTTGTGTAAATGGTTCTATAAACAATCTATGATTTCATAAGGCCCATTGTGTCGCACCCAGATCCACCACCACTCCAGATTCTCAACCTCTATTCCGGACTTTACCACACTACCATTTACCTTCCTATTGATTTTACACATCTGTTCTGCATCTCTGTTGATTAGACATTGATTACAGTAAATGACACATCACTCACCCACACCTCTTCAGACAATTCTTTATTCTACATTTCTGAGTTGAATTTTTTCAGCATCTATTTATTTCTGGGGAATCCTCCGGGGAATTTCTCCGCCCATTTTTCCCACTTATTTTTGACGTAGATAATTCCTGCCCATCCCTCTTTATGGAACTCTCCCATCACAGTAACAACTATTTAAATGGGAGGGCAGAAAAATGGTCGGATGACCCATGATGCCATCCGACCAGATCTTTTTAAACTGTTGGTTACGCAACACTGGGGATGGCATAACACACTTGGAGGAAAGTGCTATCCGCCCCTTCCACTTGAGTAAGTCAAGACAGGTACCCATTATTGTCTAACGTGGTTATGATTGATATGAGAGTGCGGGTATGCCACCAGAAGTGGGCAAAGTATACAAGTCCAGTATTTGAGTAAAAGTAGTGGTTTCGTAGGGCAAATATTACTCAAGTGAAAGTTGAAATTCTCCATTTACACATAAAAGTGCAAAAGTACTCACCTTCAAATTTACTCAAGTATGAAAAGTACAGGGCATGTACTGTATTAGCTCACAGTTGCCCTTTTCATAGAAAAACTCTCTCTCTTTCAATCTCTTTTCCACTCTTCCAAATTCTAAATCTGCTGTTTTAGTCACTACCTACAACCAGCTCTGCTTCTGATTTCAAACAACTGTTGTGTTATTAGGCATGTCTCGAAGGAAATGCAAGTCAGGCATAATAGTCAGCAGGTGGCGAAATTCCTGCTTTAAATACTACACACCACTGTGGTTATGTAACACAATGCCATGGACAAATGTAGTTCAGTAGGAGTACAGAAATCTGTTTCAGGCTGTAGTGGAGTAAAAGTAAAATTAAAAGACCCCTTTAAAAAGACTAAATCAAGTTAATCAAGTCAGTTACCTTCTATTTAACTCTGTATGGCAATAACCATCATCATCGAAAGATGATGATAATATTGATGATGATGATGGCGGCAATCATAGGATGATAGAGCAAGCACGTTTTTATTGTCACTGAGATTTTTTTAAGCAGACCTTCATGCTGTGAATCTCCTGAGCATCCACATCCCAGTAATGTCCAATTAAATTCACACTCTGTGACTAGGAAGATCACTGAAGACTACTGATGACTTTTGCTTCATGACAGTGTTCATTATCAGGCTGGAAGTAGTCATTAGAAGAAGGGTAATTTGCGGCCATGAAGAGTTGCACATAATCAGCCACAATAGTCAAACAGGCTACATCTTTCAAGCAGTGACTACAGTAAGTTTCTTTTCTCCCGTCAAGGGATCGCCACAGCTGAACATACAGCTTGGCCCAGGTTTTACGCTGGACGCCCTTCCTGACGCAACCTTCTTCTTTCTTTGTCTTTCGGCTAATCCCTTTCAGGGGTCGCCACAGCAAATCATCTGCTTCCAACCCTATTCTCTGCTTCCTCTTCTCTCACCCCAACTAACTTCATGTCCTCTCTCACTGCATCTATAAATCTTCTCTTTGGTCTTCCTTTAGACCTCCTGCCTGGCAGTTCCAACCTTAGCATCCTTCTACCAATATGCTCACAATCTCTCCTCTGAACATGTCCAAACCACCTCAATCTGGCCACTTTGACTTTATCTGCAAAACTTCTAACATGGGTTGTCCCTCTGATGAACTCATTCTTGATCCTATCTATTCTTGTCACTCCCAAAGAGAACCTCAACATCTTCATCTCTGCTACCTTAAACTCTGCCTCTTGGCTTTTCTTCAGTGCCACTGTCTCTAAACCGTAGAGCATTGCTGGTCTCACCACTGTCTTGAACACTTTTCCTTTCACTCTCGCTGATACTCTTTTGTCACATAACACACCTGACACTTTTCTCCACCCATTCCAACCTGCCTGTACCCACCTCTTCACCTCCTGTCTAACCTCATCTGTCATCCTGTCCATCACCAGAGCAAATAAGAAGGGCCTCAGAGCCGATCCTTGATGCAGACCCACCTCCACCTTGAACTCTTCTGTCACACCTACAGCACATCTCACACCTGTCTTCAGCTCTCATACATGTCCTGCACCACTCTAACATACTTCTCTGCCACTCCAGACATCGTCATACAATACCACAGCTCCTCTCTGGGCACCCTGTCATACGCTTTTTCTAAATCTACAGACACAATTCAACTCCTTACCTTCTCCGTACTTCTCCATCAGCATCCTCAAAGCAAATACTGCATCTGTTGTATGCTTTCTAGGCATGAAACCATATTGCTGCTAACAAATGCTCACCTCTGCCCTTAACCTAGCTTCCACTACTCTTTCCCAAAGCTTCATTGTATGGCTTATTAACTTTATTCCTCTGGAGTAAGAAACTTGTGCCCCCCTGTGGTTGCATTCTTCCTGACACAACCCTTCCATTTTATTCTGGTTTGGGACACACATGCAGTGGCTGGGTAGACTTTCAAGAAATGAATTATTAGTATTAACCTGGCCAAAGTCTGCCACACAATTACACCACCTCCACCAGCCTCGACTACTGACGCAAGCCATGAACAAAATCACAGATATCACATTTCCCCCCCTTTTGATGGTTGATGAGAGCTGCTGGCCCTTATCTCCATGACTCTCCATTGAACTGCTGCCACAAGATTGGCAGATTACATATTGGCATGAAGCAGTACAGGTTTTGACTAACTCATGTTGCTGTATTAGCTAATTAAATTATAATACCCTGCCCAACTACATTATTCAGCTGTCCATTTGGATTGTCCTAATTTTCCAAGGGTATGAATTAACATCCACCTTATTGTGAAACATTGTTTTCTCTGATTTACTTCACATTTTATGTGTGCTGGCCTTCCATTTTATATATAGCTCTGAAAACTGCACACATTTCTGGGTAACTGGGTAAAAAGAGAAAAAAATTATTAAAGGTTTTATTCTGATTGTGGCACTGTGGAAGAAAATGGACGTTTTGACAGCCAGGGTCTGATTACAAAAACTGATTGCCACATTTGATGCTGTGACATCCAAAAGTTTCTAACTTTGCTACAAATATATAATTTTTTTCTTGCTTGGATCTCAAGATGTGACCTCAGTGGTTGGGAGACAAAAAATGCCTAATATTAGACAGCACTTCTAATACTTCTAAAAACAGGCTGGAGGCAATGCTTTCCTAAATGTGTTATATTCTGCCTGCCTTTTCCATTCCTTTGCATCCGATTAGGCATTAAACATATCCTAGGAGCTGAGAAAAAGCAAAGGCGTCCCAAAATATATTTGTTAGCAAGATAAACAGCTGACATTATGAGAATGGTATGAGTTAGCTTAAAAAGTAGATGATTGTAGACAAATCTAAATCATTTTAATGACAATAATGATAAGGTTAAGGCAGAAGGAACATTTTAAGAAACTGGAAGTATAGTGTTTGTGTGTCTTGCTTATCTGGCTAGGGAAATATATAAATGGGAGTAACTGTGGAGAATGGAAATTTAAACGGAGCATGTACAGAGATAACACAAGCACTTAATAGTGCCAGAGATACAGAGCATTAATTAAAAACGGTTTCTTTGACATTAGTGTGCTTGAAAGTTCCAGTGCATTGATATGGTAAATCTTATTGTGTATATCCATATCAAGATAACAACTTTTTCTCATTCTAATGCAGAAAGATTGCTTTATAATGACATTGCAGGCAATACTGATATCCATATCTTATGATAAACCTGTTATACAATATAAAGGTAATGTACAGAACACAGTTATGAAAGTAAAAACTACATTTATACCTCTATATAATCCCCTGCTACATGAATGCACTTAATTTCACTAGTGATGGTTTATACAGTACCATCAAGAACTCCCAGGTAAGATACTGTAATATGCAATTGATGTTTATGAATGATTGTGTGTGCAGTTCCCAAAGACAGATGGGTAATGCAAGATGGCTACAAGTCGAAATGTTCATGGGAACGACTGCAGTGGGCATGCAGCCTACTTTAAAACCATATAAATGTTTTACTGCGGCTTAGATCTGTAATGACGCGGGTCTCACGAGGGACAGAGCCACTCAAAAATGCTTTGCACTGTTTGGAACGGGCAGATCCGCAGGCTGCTACCACGCGGAGTTCTAAACAGGCAAAGGCGCGGCCATTTATAGACACGCGGATGCCAGGCAACGCCGCAATCAGCCTGGATATGCCGCACCTGGCGGCATGTCTATATAAGGGTCCTGATACCTCCACACTTCGTGCGATCATTTAGGTAGCACTGGTAAGGTATTAGGGCCAAACTCAAAGACAAAGAAAGCACGCTGACAAAGTAAAGAGACAGAGACAAAGCCCCAGCCTCTGCCTCCCTAAGATGAGAGAGAGAGAGAGAGAGAGAGAGAGAGAAGAAAGAGAGAGCGGCACGCAGCCGAGTAGCGTGCGCTCTCAGGTTAAGTATATAAAGTTTACATAAAAACACAACCCCTCTCTCGCCCATAAATCCTCGGTTAGGGCGAATGCCCCGAGAGGATATTAGTTTTGTTTTAGTTTCCAGAGCACCATCCGTTCTCGTGTAGACGGCAGAGCTCTGTTTATTGTTGTGTTTTCAGTTTTCATTTGTTTCCTTTTAAGTTCTCTTAATTAATAATCCTCGCTGTCTCCAAACGGAAAGGTCTTTCCGTGCGTATCATAAGCACTCTCACAAACTCCTATTTCATTGCCCCCCTCTAAAGCCCTGCGTCAGGGCTCTTATCATTAAAAACATCTCGTGGTACAGCTCTCCATACCGCACCCCCGTAACAAGATCCTCATCATCACACTATGTATGTCTATTTATCATATGTTTTGTATGTTTGCAATTTTCTTCAAATCTCTATGCATTTGTATGTAAAAGTTAGTGCCCCCTCTTTTATTCTGTGTGTGTGTGTGTGTGTGTGTGTGTGTGCAAAAACATACCAAAAATCATCTGATCACAGAGGATATACAGAACATATACAGTATTTTTTTTTTCATCATGCCATTATTCATTTGACAAAAATGAAGCCAAAATGCAATACAAAGTACCCCCGCCCCCATGATTTAACACTATCAACCTTTGGCAGCATAAACTTGATGGAATTGTTTTGTCTTTTGTTTTTTTGTCTCTTTTATTATTTTAGTTTTTTAAATCTATAAGTTTTTTTTAGCATTCCTTTTTACTACAGCATTCTTTTTCTGTACGCTTATGTTTTTAGCATTGAGGTTTTGGGGCATTCACTTATACACAGCTATCTTCAGGTTCTGCCACATCATTTAATTTGGGTTAAGGTCTGACCATTGACTAGGCCATGCCAAAACCATAATGCTTATATGTTGTTATAAAAAGTTAGATGTCTGAGGTTATATTTGCCTATTACTAAGACCCACTACAATCAGATGATTTTTATAGTTATACAAAATAAAGACCTTTTATACAAAAAAACACATTATTAAAAGGGGGAGTACTAACTTTTGAACATGACTAGATAGATAGATAGATAGATACAGTAGATAGATAGATAGATACTGTTGATAGATAGATAGGCATAAGTGATGTTATAGGAAATCATTTAACACCTTCTGACTAAGATTAGCAGGCGGGCATATAGTAAACTAGCAATCATTTATTGTCACATGTTTCTGACTGTCTTTAATTGTACAAAAGAAAAAAAATCTGGACATTTTTTCAGCATAATTTCTGTACCTTTGACTATATGGGAAATTTTGCCCCTCATTAAACCTGTTTTTCGATGACCATCATTAGTCTCCATCGCATGCTGCAGGTGTTTATTCACGCTGCTGATTGTGCTGTATAATTTACAAGCATGCAGACTAGACAGCATTGAGTAGAGCCAGGAGTGAAAAGAGCACTGGAAATGCCAAATCATGTTACTTACAAATAGGATATTTCTTGGTTGTTTAGAAAATAATTAAAGAGAACAAAAAGTATCTTAATTGGATGCATTCACATTTTTATTCACAAGAATTTTTTGTGTGTAATTTTTCTGACCACTTGGACTTGTCAGAGCAAAGGACAGTTTTTCAATGATCTAATGTTCTTTCCTTTTGTTTCTTGGCCTAAGCAAGTTAATTTGGAAGATCAAGGAGCAGAAAAGACCTGCCTCTGAAACCGGTGATTTACAGCACCTCAGATTAAAGCCCACATACTGTAAATGCTTCTCAGAGATCAAGGGTCCTCAGGAGAGCAAGTTTCATCAAAGTGTTTAATGGTTTTGGTGACTGTACTAGGGTATACCTACATAAGTCTTAAGATTTTTTGGATTTATTGACCTTTATTTATTCAAGTAATTATGAACTGTATTTTCTCTTTACTTAACTGAGTGTTCCTTGCCATAATATGGACTGAATGCCATGAGTGTACAACGTTGTCATTAAAGATAAACTTAGCTAATTTACTAAAACTTTACTATAAATCTAAAATATAAAACATATCCCGGGTAGTTTAACACTGTTTAAACAATGTTTACTACATAATTCCATATGTGTTCTTTCACTGTTTGGATGTCTTCAGTATTAATGTAATCTTAAAAATAATAAACATAAAGAAAAAACAATGAAGCACACCTTTTGAACTAGTAGTGTGAATGTGTATATTCTGGGTGGCTTTGCGCCCACTCTGGGGGTGTGCTGTGGTGTATAGCACCAGGATGTTGGCAGTGTATGCTTTGATTGCTTATACATATGTTAAATGTGTTTGCATGTATCCATGGAAAAATCAATGCAAAACAGAAATCCAATGCTGCCCACAAAAAGAAAGGCACCAGAGCTCCAAGTGCACCACATCCCAGCATACACAAGGCCTCTAACAGGCAACGATGCCAATCCAACCTTGAAACTCCCAGATCCCAGTCTGATCAATCACCCATGGGATACATCGGATAAACAAGTCTGATCTACAGAGGCCCCACCTCCATCTCACAGCACCCAAAGCATCTAATGCCAACGTCCTGGGGCCAGACATCACTGCACACGCCCAGAGGTCTTGTGCATTCATTCTCTGAGTAGGCACAAGCACAAGCACAAGGGGAACCTACAGTACATAGGCCCTCCTCATCTACGATAAAATGGAGACCACAAGCTGCTGTCCTATTGTACGAATCTCAGCAGCATGAATTTTAAATTAAATCTTGCTTTAATTCCACCATCACACTATTTCCTTCAAAAGTTGCATATGTAATTCTAACAATACATTTTATTTGTCCAAAATACATTAAATCAATTTTGTGCAATATAATGTATTGTACATTGCATTTGTGTCCTCCTGTTTTCATTATTTCAGATTTGTGTATGTAACATAATAGTTTCATAATAATGTAAACAGAGTTATATTTTTTGACGTTATGTAATCATATAAATCTATACAGCTGGCTATAATAGTACTAATGATAGCTTTACGTCATTTGAATGTGAACATCCCTTTAAAGCTTGCCATTCTTGTCCTTTTGGATTAGAGCTGTATGCTTATGTTATGAGATCCCCTGATCCCTTCACACTTATAGTGTATGTTCAATGGCCTTCTTTAAAGGGTACTTAATGGGTTTTCTATAATGAAAACCGTCAGTGGATGAATTGTCGTTAAGGCGCTGGAGTCGATGACCTTTCGTATAAACTGAAAAATAACGTATGGAATGAATCAGGAAGACGACCGAGTTCCAGCTGGGAGATAAGACCACCCTGCTTGTGTACGAATCATGCTTGTGCATGAAGAACTGGATTTACTGGAGGATGATTTCATGATTATACCCATACTGTACATGCATTGTTCTGACATTAGATTGGAAGTTAAATTTAATAACCATCAATAGCTTGACAATGCAACTTTAAAGTGATACTTTAATATACTGTAGGATACATCAAAGGCATTCAAGTCAAACCATGCAGAATAACAGAACACAGTTATGAGGGTAAAACCTGAATTTATTTCTCTATATAATCAACTGCTATACTAATGCACTTACCCCAGATTTTCACTAGTGCTTGGATACATTCAAAGTAGAAAGTTTTCTCAGTACCCTGGAGCCATGATCAGACTGCCTGCTTTACATCCAAAAACGCGGGCCTCCCAGGAACTCCTTTAATGGCCCAAACATGTGGAAATGGCTTGGAGTAAGGTCAGGACTGTGCAGGGCCTGGCAATAACTCTGAGACGAGTCCCTGTAATGTGCAAATGGTGTCCGTGAATGATGGTGTGTACAGTTCACATAGACAGATGCATCTCTTACGCAAGTTGGGGACAAGTTATCTGTGGATTTTCAAGTATACTGTAGGATGTTCCATTTTCCTGAATATTCATGGGAACAACTACTGTACAGTGGGGCAACACCTCAAACACCTGGTCTGGTGTCATCATTCATAGACGTATGGCCGTCTATAAAAATTTGCACCATTCAAATATATTACTGCGGCTAAGAGTCTCATCACCATACTGTGTACTGTATCATCGTGTTTGTGCCTTCACTCACAAGAAATTTCATCACGAGTCCCAGTTTGACTTGAGTGCCTCTCGTACATACAGAAAATGTGTGCATCTTGTGAGTTCTGGTGCTATAAAACACAATTGTATACGAAGTATTTAAAATACCCCATCTCAAGAGCGCTCTTCTTCATTTGAACCCTCCTGAGAACTCCCACTTGTTCTTGATTTGACCATAATGAAGTGACTCTTGAGGTCTTGCTCCTCAGTCAGGATGTTTCTGCCCTCGAGGGTTGGAAATGGCTTAATGTCAGCCTGATCAGGCAGCATATAGCAGTATGAGAAAAAATGACTGAAAAATTGAGTTAAAGAGAAGAGTAACAACTGAATATCTGTAGAGAGTACAAGAAACAGTAATAGTTTGTGTAGCTGCCTTCTGACAGATCATTTTTTACTTTCCATGACATTTATAGTATATGTTTTTTTATTAGTTTAATGTGTTAAGCTGGATCCTTTGCGTCACCTCTGTTGTTTCATTTTTGTCAGTTAACATAATGACACTGATAAGACAGTTAACAAATAAAATAGCACGGCATAAAAACATCAATTACATTTACATTTCAAAAAAAAAAAAAAGAAATGCAGTGATCATAATGGCATTTGCAGTGGCACAATGGCATTAACCTTTCATCAGAACTATCCTGCTTTATATTAAATATAACTCCAGAATACTTGGCACCAACATTACTAACAAACTAATCAAGTACTGTATGTGGGAAAGTATTTGACTTTTGACACACAAACCTCAGCTGGAGTACACCCAACAGCTGGAGTACACTCAAGCTTAAAAGTTTCCGCATGAGGAAATGATCTATGTTTGTTAGATATCAAAAGTTCTTTTATGATGTTCTGTTCTGTTATTTTTCTCCAGAGGAGAGTTACTGCATGCTTAAACATATATGTTATTTTAACTATCAGTAACACAGCAGGGGCAAGTCCACACTGTGGAGAATTAAGAGGCCAGTGTAAGTGTAATGTTACAGTAGCTGTTGGCTTCTTGTGCCTTTAATTAATTAATTTATTTATTTGTATAGCGCTTTTAACAATTGACATTGTCGCAAAAAGCAACCTTACACAATCAAAATAATTATTTAAGTTTGTATGAAATGTGAATGTGTATGAATCAAAATGATAAGACTGTCCCTGATGAGCAAGCCGAGGAACGACGACAGTGGCAAGGAAAAACTCCCTAAAATGGTAATAGGAAGAAACCTTGAGAGGAACCAGACTCAACAGTGAATCCATCCTCATCTGAGTGATAAGGGGAAGCAGGGATTGATCTGCATCATACTGTGTGAGACTGGAAGTTCAGAAATTAACAGGAGATGTGTTAAAGTTAAAATTGAGTCCAATTCGTTATTGGAGGCTCAGGTAGACTGTAGGAAACTCTAGTCCTGAACTATCGAGAACAGCTGTCTGCATCAGCCAAGGACAGGACCGTCTTCATGGAAAAGTGGAACCGTGCCCAGTCACCACATGCATCGCAGGCGGACCACACGGGGCATTCATGCGATGAGATCTCCAACCCGAAGCAGGACACCAGGACAAGTCAGACAGCTCCAGAGGGCAGAGGCGGTCTGGATCACTGGCAGCTCAGGAGCAACATGTATAGCTCGACAGAGAGACAGGTAGAGGGAAAAAGAGAGAGGAGAAGAGAGAGAAGAGGGGAAGGAGAGATGGCAGTCTGTACATTCTCTATGCAATGATTTCTATTTTGGATTTGTATACAACGGTGCTAATGGATTTGTATACATGGGTGCTAATTATAATTTAATACACCACACAAAATATACAGTACACTGATCAGCAGTAACATTGTGAACATTGTCAGGTGAAAGGAATAATAGTGATCACCAACTATACTTCATCCAAGAGAAAAGTCAATGCAGACTGTAGTAGAAAGGCATCAGAACACCTCAGCAGGCTCCAACTGGAAATTGCTCTGATTAAGCAAACATGGGATGCAGTTGACATACAATCCAGGGGTGGATCAGTGATTAAGGCATTCCCCTTCTGATCAGAAGGTTCCAGGTTCAAACCCCACCATGTTGCCTTGAGCATTTACATTTATGGCATTCGGCAGACACCATTATTCAAAGTGACTCACATTTCTATTTCATATTATATCTCAGCTGATAAGGGTTACAGTGGCAACTTGATAGTTGTGGGGTTTAAACCTGCAATCTTCCAAACCATTGTCCAGTGCCTTAACCACTGAGCAATGACTGACCTACCACTGACCCCATGACATGGCCCTTAACCTTCAACTGCTCAGCTGTATAATGAGATGTAAAAAAAAAAATTCTAAAAAGTCACTCTGGTTAAGGGCATCTGCCAAAATCCCATAAATGTAAATATGTGTGTGTGTGTGTGTGTGTGTGTGTGTGTTGGCATCATGTAAACAAAGAGCCATTCCCATCATAAAGGGGGAACCATTCAGTTAATGCCATCAAATGATGTGGTTTTCCTAAATGATGTAATTACCAATGTGTTGATGACTGGAAAAGTCTCAGTATTTGTATAAAACTGGACTAAATACACACACACAAACGAAAACACACACACAAACGAAAACAACCACACACACACCGTAATATGCCTGGTCTGTATTAAATAAGATGATTGATTTTGAAATTAATCGGAAAGATGTATATTTATACAAACATAGTGGACTTTATGAGAAAGTGTCACTTTAATGAGGGGAAAATTGTTTGTAATATATATTTTAACGACAGGGAAAACGCCTTCCAGGAACAGTAGTGTATTAACAAGGGTTTACTGGCATCTTGGGATTGGTAAGCAGCGGAAAAAGATGGAAATTATTACAGTATGTGGTCAAGAGCACTGCTCTCTTGCACGAAGGTAAATTCTGCTCTGGTCTTCAGAAGCCACTCTGACTTCATCCACTTATAATAAATGAAAATTTTGTACCAGTTTTCAATGTGTACGTGTTCAAAGCATGCACTCGAGAAAAAATCAAGAGCAATGAAATGTTTGTATTGCGCCGTGTTTCATTGTAGTAATTCGCCACAGTCATCCTTGACAAGTGCTATTCTAGCATACTGTTTTGCATAACAGTGATTTTCAAAAGTCAAAATAAAGCAATTCTCACCCCTTGATTTAAGTTAAGCATTTATAATTATATGAGGCAGCTATAATAATTGCAACCATTCTTTTTCATCAGTAATCATGGTAAGAAGTTGAATTGTGTGCACCATTTGCCATTTTCTACCAATCCCAAATTACTGCTCTTGACTTTTTTTTTATATATATATAATTATATATAAGGATTGCAAAACTCTAATCAGAGACATTTTAGATATTTTAATATTTGGAGAATGCAGTGAAATTACAACTACAGACATGGTTATTAAAATAAAGACTGTGTACTTATTAACTTTATGACCCATAGTAAAAAAAAAAATGCAAATTAGAGACTTGAGAAGAAAAAGGATCAGAACCAGATGAGTGAAGACACAACGTAGAGATTACTAAATGCTTCTGAGCATGAAGGGCAGTCTAGGAACATTTTATAAAGAGCAAATTTATATGTAAATTTATTGCTTATACAGTGGGGTCCAGTAGTCTGAGAGCTCTAATGGAAAAGCTTCCGCTTGTAATTCTTTTTTAATTTATAACAGATGTTATTCATTAGAAATAATATTATCCACAGCAACTTGAGTCCTTCCACTTTTTTTTGCTTTAATGACAGTGTGAAATGATAGAGAGCTGACATAGATTCCACAAAACCTTATAATCCAAGCTATATCAACTCCACTGGCACGTCATTTGAGCATCTTCTTTAATAGAAGGCATGAGATTAAACAATCTGATCTTTTGTATACAGGTTGATATCATAAATGTCAACTTAGAAAATATGAAACATCTGATGCAGGGAGGGTACGAGCAGGCTTTACCGTATGCATTTCCTTTTGCAACACCCATTGTAGCAATGCAAATAGAAATGTCATCGATGTCATGTCTGTCACTGTTGATGTGTATCACAAGAAGAAATATTTCATCTTAATGATATAAAGGTGCTTAATGAAACGAGTCTACAGCTGATTGAATATCTTCCAAAAGAGAAACAGTAAACAACTCATGTGGTGATGCACGAGGGGGATGTGTGACAATAAACTGATCCTTCAGGGCCTGTAATGTTGTTGCTGTGGTAATAATAAATATACATTATAATTTTTCTTTTTCAAGCACGGTTTGATTTATGGATAGGGAATATACAAGGATTTCCAATTCAATAATGCTTAGTAGCGCTGAGAAGCTTTTTCTTTTTGTGCACTGTGATTTGGTTGAATAGTAATAACTACTGGTTTTATCGAGAGCTGTAGAAGAAAACAAAAACGTCACACTCAGGAATGTTTTCTCAAAATTATTTAGTGCATGATGTGTCAAATGTCATTGGAATTATTTCAAGCCATAGACTTGTAGGTTGACATAGACATTTAAGCATGGGGAACATTTGGAGTAGCAAATCTGTTGTTCTGCACGCCTTTTAAGGCATTTGGAGATATTATAAATAGCTTTCGGTGTGTTTGGTTTGGTTTTAACACTCCGACGTGTTTGAGTAGAGCATCTTCAACTGACAGAATTACTGTAAAAAACCCTTTGTCCCCAGAGCCATTTGCTGTTCAACATCTATCTACAGCAGGGACATGCTAATGTGGACTAGGAGATCTAGGCTAATACTGTATATATAGTTTATGCTTCTCTTGTAGTTTTTGTTCTTAGCATTGTACTAGTAACTTCTGGTCTGCACTAGTCTGTGTGTACTGACTATATGTAAGCTATACAGTGTGCAATCTACAACCTGTCAATGTGTTACTGTCTCTATTGCTTTTGGATATCTGGAATATTTTTCAGGATCTATAGAGTTTCTATTCATCTGTATATTCATGCATCCATCCATCTATCCATCTGTTCATCTATCCATCATACATACATACATCTATATTTCTACACAGTATTATCTCTCATTTAATAGCACTTTCAAACAAAGAAAGCTTTTAACCTTTATATACATATACTGTATGTAATATTATTTCTTTATGTAATATTGTTTGTTTTTTTTGCAAAGAGTTTTTACTTTTGTTCTCCATAAAAAAAATAAAAAAAAACTTACAGTAGAAAGCATGTGAAGTAACGTAAAGCCTGGCTTATTTGGAAACTTAAAGAAAAGTCTGATGAGAAGATTCCGGCTTCCAGCTTCTCCGGCAAGGGATTGGTTCAGCAGACCATCTGATCTGCACACAACTTGGCAGAGGTTTTACTCTGGATGCTCTTCCTGACACAACCCTCCCATTTTATTCGGCCTTGGGTTCAGCACTGCAGTTCCTGGGGTTTGGGCATTGGCTGGGAATCGATTCCACATGTGTCCAAATATTATACTCATCATGTCTTAATTATTACCATAAAATAGTGTCTAAACAGTATTGTGGTGCATTTAAGCAATTGACATTTGACATTTGACACAGTTGACATTTGCATTGACTTCTTCTTTTAGAAGCATGGTTTTGAAAGGACTTAAATTGAATCAACTAAAGTGCTGGTGACTATTTGCATTTAAATCTAAAGAAAGCACAATTCCAATTCCTCCAATTTATTTCATTTATTTACAGAGTCTATAAGCCAGTTAATGAATTGAATCAATTTAATGTTCTTAAACTGTAATAAAAAGTTCACTTAAATTTGCATTTCTAAAAATGTCATACAAAGTTCATACTTTTTCAGCATTATGAAAAAAAAATCACAACACATACATTAAACCTCTAATGTCTCACCCATAATAATGCCTTCTGTGTATATTCACACTACCGTTCAAAAGTTTGGGGTCACTTGCAAATTTCTTTGTTTTTGTTTAGTGATTTATTTTCTACATTCTAC
>JAQMYJ010000008.1:8710854-8721116 GCA_030014305.1 Clarias laeviceps
ACTCCACATGTGTTCATTCATAGTTTTGATGCCTTCAGTGAGAATCTACCAATGTAAATGGTCATGAAAATAAAGAAGAAGAAAAAACACATTGACAGATAGATGAGAAGGTGTGTCCAAACTTTTGGCCTGTACTGTATACAGCTGTTCTGTGAAGCCTTCAGAAGTTTATTAGAGAACATCAGTGAACAAACAGCATCATGAAGCCCAAGAAACAAATCAGACAGGTCAGGGATAAAAGTTTAAAGCAGGGTTAGGTTATACTGTAAAAATAAAAAATAAAAATAAGTTTCGAACATCTCATTGAGCACTGATTAATTCATCAGCTGCAAACCTACCCAGACATGTCCGTCCACCTAAAGGTTGGGCAAGGAGAGCATTAAGCAGATATAATATGTACGATGTGTTGGTCTATCACATAAAATGACAATAAAATACATTTACATTTGTGGTTGTAACATGTAATATGACAAAATGTGGAAAAGCTCAAGGGCATGAATACTTTTGCAAACCACTGTACATAAGGAAAACAACTGTGATGCGGAGTCAGCGTGAATGGGATCCATATGCAACTTTATTAAAAACAAACTCAAAAACAAATCAAACAAACAAAGAATAGTGTAGATAAACCAGAATCAGAATCCAAGTCCAAGCAAGAGAATCGTGGCATGCGGTGGTTCAATAGAGCAAATCCAATAAACCAAGCGTGGGTCAAAAGACAGGCGGCAGGCAGACAGGATACAAAAGCAATCCGGTTGGCAAACAAGAGACGAAACAGGAATAAACGCTCAGAAATGTCAGCAGCAGCAAAACAAGACTTTGCAAGGTGGTGAGTGAGCGTGTATTTTGAAGTGTGGGTAATTGCTGACACCTGTGCTGGTGATCAGCCCCAGGCACGGGGTTGTGGGTAATGAAGTCCGAATGAAACTAGTACTCCGGTGATGGCTCCTTCTGGTGGTGATCGGAGGAAGTCACAGAGGCTGAATTCGTGACAGAGCTCCCCCCCCTGCGAGCGGCTCCTGACACGAGGAGGCACACAACGCTGAGGCCTTCCACGAGGTCTCGGGGCAGGCCGGTTAGGATGGGAGTTATGGAAGTCATTTACCAGACTGGGGTCAAGGATGTCTTCCGCATTCACCCATGAGCTATCCTCCGGTCCATACCCCTCCGAGTCCACCAGGTACTGAAGACCTCGGGCCCAGCGATGTGAATCCAGGATTTCGTGGACCCGGTAGGCCTCCACGCTGTCGATGATGAGTGGAGGAGTACTCTGGTCACCAGTCACCTCCTGGTCCTCCACTCCTCTTGGTCCACCAGCGGGCTTGAGCAGAGAGACATGAAACGTGGGTGAGATACGGTAATTTCTAGGTAAAGCCAATCTAAATGAAAGCAGAGTTATTTCTTTAATTATTTTGAATGGACCCACGTACCTGGGACTGAGCTTCTTGCACAGGAGGCGGAGGCGTAGATTTCTGGGGACCAATAAAAATCCCCCTAGAAATTGGGGACCACGGTCAGAGAATATCTTCGGGGAGGCTGTAGAATCGAAATACCTCGTTGCACAATGCCTCAGCCGTCTCGAGTGCAGAAGTAATTTGGGTAGAGGGATGAAGTGACAGGCCTTTGAGAAGCAGTTGACGACAGTGAGGATGGTGGTAGATCCGTGACGAAGTCAATGGCAATGTGAGACCAGGGACGTCAAGGTATGGGCAGCGGTTGGAGGAGGCCGGAAGGGATGTGGTGAGTGGATTTGGAGGTATTGCAGATGGAACAAATTTTAAGAAAAGGAGATGGTGTCGGTTTGGAGTGAGGGCCACCAGTAGTGGTTGGTAAGGAGTTCGATGGTTGCAGTAATGCCAGGGTGACCTGAACTGGGTGTGGAATGGACCAACTGAAGAAGTCGTTGTCTCAGTGTCCTCGGTACATAGGTGCGGTTAGGTGGGCACTCAGGTGGTGGAGGATCAGTTAGATGGGCCTCGGAAATCTCTGTTGTGATGTCCCACCGTACAGGGGCCACGATGATGCTGGGAGAGAGAATGGGTTCATCGGTAGAAGGAGATGTGAGTGAATCATGGAGGCGTGATAGAGCATCGGCTTTAGTGTTCTGGGAGCCTGGACGATAGGTCACTGAGAATTTTAATCGAGTAAAAAACAGAGCCCATCTGGCCTGCCTGTGGTTGAGTCATTTGGCTGATCGAAGGTACTCCAGGTTGCGGTGATCCGTGAGAACGGTGAACGGATGTTTTGTCCACTCCAACCAATGACGCCATTCCTCAAAGGCAGCCTTCATGGCGAGTAACTCCCGATTGCCGACATCATAGTTCTGTACAGTGGGAGTGATTTTGTGAGAAAAGAAGGCACAGGGATACATTTTAGGAGGGTTGCCCTGTCTTTGTGAGAGTACTGCGCCAATGCCCGTGCTTGAGGCGTCCACCTCCACTATGAACTCCAGGTCTTGGTGATGTAGAATGGGAGCCGAAGTGAACCTGTTCTTGAGTTCTCGGATCGCTGTGATGGCCGGTGGTGTCCAGGAGAGGCACGGTTTTCCTCCCTTGATCATAAGTGCGGAGATGGAGCTGAAGTTGCAGATGAAGCGGCGGTAGGAGTTAGCGAATCCTAGGAAGTGCTGAAGTTCTTTGATCGTGGTGGGTTGGGGCCAGTTAACAACAGTGCGTACCTTGGAGTCATCCATGGCGACTCCCTCCGGACTGATGTAGCCCAGGAACGATATCTTGGTCTGGTGAAACTCACACTTCTCAAGCTTTGCATATAGTTCATACTGTATGAGACGTTGAAGGACTGACCGGACATGATTTACATGATCATGGAAGGAGTCTGAATAGATAAAGATATCATCAATGTAGACGATGACCCAGCGGTTGAGCATGACTCTGAAGACGTCATTAATGAAGGCCTGAAACACAGACGGACTATTGACCAGTCCAAAGGGCATAATGAGGTACTCATAATGACCAGTGGGGGTTGAAAAGCCAGTTTTCCATTCGTCACCCTCCTTTATGCGAATGAGCTTGTAGGCACTGCGTAAATCCAGCTTGGTGAAGAACTTGGCAGTGTGAAGTTGTTCTAGGGCAACAGGAACAAGTGGGAGCGGGTAGCGGGCCTTTATGGCAGCAGTTTCAGGTTGGGGAAAGGGGAAATACACAATCCTTGGGAGGATGAGAGCCTGGCAGCAGATCAATGGCACAGTCGGTGGAGCGATGAGGAGGCAGGTGTGATGCCTTGGTCTTGCTGAAGGCCTCGGCGAGGTCCCGATATACACTGGGTAATTTAGCAGAGTCGGGTGATGTGAGGCTAGTCCCGTCACCCTCTGTTTTGGGTGGAATGTGATTGAGGCATCTTTCCTGGCAGGATTCTGACCATCGTAGGATCTTTCTCTCAGTCCAAGAGATTACCGGGTTATGTCTCTCCAGCCAAGGGAAACCCAAGATGATCGCGGTTTGAGAGGTTGACAGGATGAACAGACGAATGGTCTCTGTGTGGAGAGAACCGGAGCACAGAGTGAGATCATCGGTGGTGTGTTGAATCTGCCCGGAGCCCAGGGGGCACCCATCTACTGCTGCCACTGCCAAGTGAGACACACACGGTACAAGAGGGATGGCATGAGTTCTGGCAATGTCATGGTCAATGAAATTCCCGACAGCACAGGAATCAACCAAGAGCTGTGGTATGAACAATCTTACTCTTGAACTTTAGTGTTACTGGAATTTCAATACGAGTATGTGTATGAGAATTAGAACTCACCGCAGCAGATTTGCGAGGAGGGCGTGTGGGGCAGGATGATCTCATGTGCCCGGGCAGACCACAGTAGAGACAGAGGTTCTTTTGAGTTCGCCGTTCCCCCTCTTCCGAACTGATGTGGGTGACTTCCAGCTGCATGGGTTCGCTCTCCGGTTGGGGTGGACTGGTCGAGACAGGGAAGGTGGTTGTTCGTTGTGGGCGGCGTGCTCGAATGAGGTTGTCAATGCGAATGGCCAGATCAATAAATTGTGCCAGGGATTTTCCCTCATCCCGGCAGGCGAGCTCCGACTGTAGCTCATCGAGTCCTTTGCGAAACAGGCGTTTGAGAGGATCGTCCGGCCAGCCGGTCTGAGCAGCAAGCGTGCGGAAGGTTAGCGCATGGTCACCCGCCGAGCTCTTGCCCTGTCGCAGCTGAAGTAGTTGCTCCCCAACCTCCTTGCCGTCCGCTGGGTGGTCGAAGACCTCTCTGAAGTTTTGGAGGAAGCCAGCGAAAGAAGGAAACACGACACGATCCTCACTCCACACAGCCGTGGCCCAGTCGAGGCCCAGTCGAGTGCTCTGCCGGACAATAACAAGCACACAAAAGCTATGCGGCTAGTGTCAGTAGGGTACAGGGTAGGTTGTTGATTAACAAACAGAGCATTGTAATAAAAAGCCCTTACACTTAGAAGATGTTCCGTCAAACTTATCCGGGAACGCCAACCGTGGACTTGTAGTGGTAGAGGGGATTACTGTGGCGCGAGTCGGCGGGCTAGGATGAGAGCTGGGTGACTCAGCGGATGGAGTACGGAGCGCTTGTAGCGTCTTAACCAGTTCTTCGGTGAGGCGGTTGAGTTGTTGCTGGTGGGTCGCCAGCATGGACACTTGGGCAGACAGTTCCGTGGTGAGCTGATACATAGTTGCTGAATCGGTAGATGGCGAAGTCTTCTGTAACGCGGAGTCAGAGTGAACGGGATCCATATGCAACTTTATTGAAAAAAAATAAATAAATCAGGGTCAAACCGGAGCAATAAGAACAGTGTAGACGAACCAGAATCAGAATCCATGTCTAAGCAAGAGAGTCGTGGCAGGCGGTGGGTCAATTCAATTCAATTCAATTCAATTCAATTTTATTTGTATAGCGCTTTTAACAATTGGCATTCCTCATTTGGGTGGAACAGAGAGCAGAAATTGATCTGTATTCATACTGTGTGTTAGTTGGCAGGCAGTTCAGCATAACAGTTGATGTTAATATGGAGTCCAGTTAGTTATTGAAAACTCAGGTAGACTTGTATGAACTATCGAACTGTCAAGTCCTCAGAGAAACAGCTGCCAGCACCAAAAGACAGGCGGCAGGCGGCAGGCAGACAGAGTACAAAAGCAATCCGGTTGGCAACAAGAGACGAAACAGGAATAAACGCTCAGAAATGTCAGCAGCAGCAAAACAAGACTTCGCAAGGTGGTGAGAGTGAGCGTGTACTTTGAAGTCTGTGGGTAACTTCTGACACCTGTGCTGCCACGGGGTTGTGGGTAATGGAGTCCGAATGAAACTAGTACTCCGGTGATGGCTCCCTCTGGTGGTGATCGGAGGGAGTCACAGAGGCTGAATTTGTGACAACATTTTCTTTATTAAATCTAGTAATTTCATATTTTAATACTGTGCAACATTTAGAGCCAGCTCTAAATGACCGGTAAATGACCTACTGTATCTTTGCTATCTTGACTCAATCTGCAATACACTGTATACTCCCTAGCGTGTTGCAATATACTTCCTGCAAAAACATTTCTTTTTCTTTTGTAACGTGGCATGGGCTTTAGTAATTTGTAGCTGAAAATGCCTGAGATGCTTTGCTTTGAATAACAATAATAATAATAATAATAATAATAATAATAGCTACTCTGTGTATTTTTCATGTACTTGGTGTCCATGATCACTTGGGTACACTAGATATTTTTTGTTTTTTTTATTTTATTCACATTTAACTTATGTTCACATTTGATTCAAGTTTACTACAATTTGGCTCCAGATTTAAGTCCTTTAGTTACTGATACCCTGTTACATATTATTAAATTTTATTTTTTTACTGCCTCATCTAAGAGTCTTTTTTTTTCTGCCTTTCAATAGTCATTTCAGCTACGTAGGATTTCCTTCTTTTTTTTTTGAGTTTTGTGGGGGTGATCAGATGCAAATGTCCCATGCGCATCCCAGCAGACCATTTTAGTTGTCTTCATGTTACAATTCTAACATGTAACAGTGTATGATCATGTATGTGGTTGTGTGTAATTCAGAACAATGTTGGCAAACCAATGGATCAGTGATACAATATACTTTTTCCAACAAGCCTGATATGTACATGGACACATTTTGACTTAAATAAAATGCAAATTAAACTATGATCAAATATTGATCAAGTCATTGTATATTAAAACAAATTAAAGAAGATACAGTAGCACATGTACTGTATGACAGTGGCTGTCGAGCATAAAAATCCTGCAACGTCTTGTGTTGACACAATGATGGAGACTGCACATCAATCAAATGGTGACTTCTGGCAATTATTTATGAAAATATTGATTAAATGGTCGAACAGCAATCAACGTTGTTCATAACAATGTCCAATCTCTTACATCAAACCTGCCAGAACTTAATAATAAGTTGCAATCTTGGTTTGTTTTAGCTAACACCCTTCTCAAGAGTCAATCTGAAACACAAGATCTATTTAAATGAACAATTAAGATTTATGTAAAATATATACATCAAGTCAACTATTTAAGAGGACTATTGCTGGAAGAACATAAAATCATGGCTATGGATTAAAAAAAAATTAGACTGTATAGAAATCTGCATTACCTGTATCAGCTGCATTTTCTTCTCTGTTCACTGTTCAACTGATAACAAAAGATAACTTCCACAATTACACTTACAACTCTGAAAGAATCCTACGAAAACTCAGAATGATAGTACTTCTTTCCACTTTACTCTTGTTTGGTCGGGCAGGTGGCACCCGTATAACGTTTGATTTCTACATTATGGTAGAAATAGTGAAGCTCTAAAATGGTCCAGTTGATGCTGAAGCTGTATAACAGTATTCTGTTCCCTTTAAAACACTAATTGGTGGATTGTAGGAGATTTTATTTGGGTTGCTATTGTTGCGATTTCTGTCTGCAGTACATTTTTTAGTGTCCGATATATGAAGTTGTAATTGGTCCAATGTACATCATCTCAGAAATACCTGGTTTTGCCTTGTGGTGTGTAAATGGAAATAAAAATGATCAGTAACATTCTTTTATGCACATACTGTATAAATCTTCTTATAATTTACAAATAAACCCTGCTATGAATTGGGTCATGATGGTTCTTCATTTTTAAAAATTGTGCCCCACCCTAAAAAAAATGTTAGAGCAACATTGCTTCAAAGTAATGCTTGATGTTCAACTAAATAAAAATACACTGGTGAAATTCAGGACATGCAGATCAGTGTATTGCATCCCGGTGTTCACTGGAAACTAAGTTAGTTGTGATAAGAATCAAGTGTACTGGGTTTGAGGTTGCTGTTGGTCAGGTTATAGCTGCACAACTAACTGACTAAGATGCACCCTAATAGCATTGTCTGAATTCGTCCATTATTGGTTGGGATGGCTGGTATTTTATAGGCAATTGGCATTTATCAACATATATACAGTACTCAGTATGAAGGAAACTATTGCTTCCTAAACTTAAAATCTAGTGTTATTCATTTACACTGAATCTTACAAAATGATGGCTACATGAGGCCCTAATCAAATTTAAGTAAAAAAAAAAAGACACAGTGTTTCTCATTGTATGTGTGTATAATGTTCCTACATTCCTTCCTATGTATTGTGCATGCAAAAATTAGTTTATTTTTTATTAGTTAGTTTATACAGTACATAATTCAAGCTTGTCTTAATTTGTACATGAAACATTTCTGATAAGCAATGCACACTGTACTATTTTTTGTACAATGTTTAATGATTTATTTTTTTTTACAGGTGATGTAAATTTCACATTTGATGATGTGATCCTTATACCTCATGAATCTAACCAGTGGTTGGGAGCCACAGTACGGACCTATGATAGTTATGTCTTGGTGAGTCAAAGAATGTAGCCATTAATTTGCCTTTAAAAATATTTTTTCTCTTATTTTCTCCTAATGACATTTTCCTATCCCAATGCTAGAGCACCTATGTGCTGAACATTAATTTTTTTTTTTTTTCTGAGACCAGCTTTTTTAAATGATAAATCTTTAAAATAAAGTAAAATTAAGCCTGATTTAACAATAAACATTTACCAATATAAACTGACTCACATTTCAGATAATATAAATGCACTAAAAAACATGAACACAGTATTAATATTGAGTTTTTCCTCCAAACAGGCTTGTGCTCCATTATTCCACTGGAATGTGATTCAGGACAACGATGAGGCCATGAACACACCAGTGGGAAACTGTCAGCTACTGGATATGTTAACCGGAGAGATAGCAAACTACGCCCCCTGTAGGGGTTTTGAAGTGGATCGTAATTACCAAAGTAAAAGAGGATGTAAGGACATGTTTCACATCAGACCGGTATCACTGGGTTAACACTCTGTGTCCTTGAGTGCACAGCAATTATCAAGCAACAGTAACGACAAAAACAAAACAGTATATATATATATATATATATATATATAATGCTCCATTCTGCATTTGCAAAAAAACTAAATTCCTCTACTTTTTCCAGTTCAAGACAGACGCTACTGTGAAGCAGGATTTAGCTCAGACATCACCAAGGTACCAACCCCGTTTAACAATACATATCATTTCTAGAAGAAGATTGCATGTTAATAATTTCATTGACATTGTCATTCTATGACAGCTTCATGACTCTCAAGGTCCTTGAAATCTTTAGCTTGGTTGTACTATTCTAATCCTTTTCGAGTTTCAAGGATTTCTAAAAGTGTAAAATCCAAAATTGAATACAGGTTTACTTTCTGTTTGTTGTTGCTTTAGGGTGGTAATGTGCTTCTTGGTGCTCCTGGAGGCTATTACTTTCAAGGTAAAAAATTTTTTATTTCATTTTATTAAAAAAAAGACTAAATTGTGCTGGTTGTACCAGCTCTATTGTAACCTCTATAAACATAAATTCTTCCTACTTTTGACTTGACACAATAAATAATAAAAATGATTAGTCGTACCTAGTCGATTCTTTTGAACATCAATGCAATTGTTATAGTGTGTGCTATAAGAACCAGATTGTGTTTCAGGTCAGATCATTTCCGTGTCTCTCCAAAACATCATGTCCACTGGTAGGACGTTCATTTCAAGCCCTTTAAGAGAGACAAAATCCAGCGAGATGCACAACCAGTATGACCTTTATCTGGGTAAGACATCAAACATTTTTGCTACATTCCTTTTTTTTTCTGCACTTACTTTTTTACTAACACTAAAGTAACAGTGTTTCCTTAATTATTTTCAGAGGTGGGTAGAGTAGCCAAAGATTGTACTCAAGTAAGAGTATAGCTGTACTTTAAAATAATATTACTCAAGTAGAAGTAAAGAGTAGTCATCCAAAATATTACTCAAATGAGAGTAAAAATGTATTTGGTGTAAGGACTACTCAAGTACTGACGTTTTAATCGTAATGTCCGATTTTTTATTTTTTTTTATTATGTAAGCAGCCAGACAAAATTATAAAATAATGTACAATTTCTGACATTTCCAAATAATAAAATTAATGAAATAAATAACTTAGTAAAAATAAATATCTTTACAAAATAGCAAATAAAGGAACAAGAAACACAAATTTCCAAATCTCCCTTTTTTCACAACATAAAGCTTTTGAAACAAATACCTACTGTATGTAACATACATACAGTAACATACATACAGTGGGGCAAAAAAGTATTTAATCAGCCACCTTGTGCAAGTTCTCCCACTTAAAAAGATGAGAGAGGCCTGTAATTTTCATCATAGGTACTGTACTGTATATCTCATGAGAGACAAAATAAGAAGAAAAAAAATCAGAAAATCACATTGTAGGATTTGTAAAGAATTTATTTGCAAATTATTGTGGAAAATAAGTATTTGGTCACCTACAAACAAACAAGATTTCTGGCTCTCACAGACCTGTAACTTCTTTAAGAGGCTCCTCTGTCCTCCGTGGAAACATCATGCTTTTGGGCTGTTCCGTGTAAAGGAAAGAATTAATGGGGCCATGTATCGTGAAATTTTGAGTGAAAACCTCCTTCCATCAGCAAGGGTATTGAAGATGAAACGTGGCTGGGTCTTTCAGCATGACAATGATCCCAAACACACAACCCAGGATTTTGGGAGCATTTCAGGTTCCTGGAGTGGCCTAGCCAGTCTCCAGATCTCAACCCCATAGAAAATCTTAGGAGGGAGTTGAAAGTCTGTGTTGCCCAGCGACAGCCCCAACGCATCACTACTCTAGAGGAGATCTGCATGGAGGAATGGGTCAAAATACCAGCAACAGTGTGTGAAAACCTTGTGAAGACTTACAGA
>JAQMYJ010000008.1:8721483-8732875 GCA_030014305.1 Clarias laeviceps
TCTCTCATCTTTTTAAGTGGGAGAACTTGCACAATTGGTGGCTGACTAAATACTTTTTTGCCCCACTGTATGTATGTTTGTTGCTACGTCTGATTGGTGAAACACAGTCATGTGATAGATCCACCAGCATTTCTCTGGCAAAAATAAAGAATATCTAATGTGTAGAATAAATGGTAGAAAAGTAATGAGTCGGGTGTAGCCAAATGTAGCGGAGTAAGAGTAGTGTTTCTTCTTCGCTAATCTACTGAAGTAAAAGTAAAAATTATGGTGTCTACTTCTACTCATAGAAGAACTTTTTTTTTTTTTTTTTTTAAGTTACTTAAGTAAATGTAACAGAGTAAATGTAACTCATTACTACCTACCTCTGATTACTTTCCAGGGTACTCTGTGGCAGTAGGTCATTTCAATGCTGACAAAATCACAGGTAAGAACTAGTATCAGAAAATGTGCTTTGGAGACCATCACTATCTTGACACTTACAGCAGATGTCTATTCGCAGTTTCTATGACATCCAAGAACTTGTTTCCTAATGTTTTGATTTGCCTTCAGATTATGTAGCCAGCCTCCCACTTGACTTAAACTCAGCTGGTTCTGTACGTACACTTCTCTTAGTTCAGGTTTCTTATTTTTTTCTAATAATTCTGATAAATACAATGACTAATTGTGTGCATTGCAATGATGATGCTAACTTTATTTTTTGGAGGTCAAAATCTATGATGGGGCTTCTCCAGTCTACCTTAAATTCATGATGTCTCTAAAGGGCACTCAAGTAAGCATCTCATGTCATTGTATTATTATTCATTTTAATGTATATTTAATGTATATATTTAAAGTACAGGTAGTTCCTGACTTAGAAACATTCAGGTCACGAATTTCCGCAGATACAAACAGACCATGGTTCTACTTCCGGTTCAATCAATTGTACAAAAATAGACACCGCTGTGCACCATATGCCAATGTTTACAATTATATACAATATTTTAGTGTGCAAGTGAATGTATAAAATTTTCAGTATACTTGTACTGTGTGTGTGTGACTGTGGGAGTGCGGGAGAAATGAGCTGGCCTCATCGGTTTCAATGAATCATTCCGGAAGAACGATAATAGAAAATGGCTATCCAGTAAAGCTGTCCTGGTGGTGAATAATCCTAATATCAGAAAATCCTTAACAACACACAGTTCACAGTCCAGAATGGTGGAAAACAGCTCTGAGACAAAATGGCGTCCGAGATTCCTCTCTCAATTTAAAGGCACAGAGACAACACTTGGGCTTCGTTCCATTCCGAAGTGTACTTCACAGTGTGCTCCCTACTCCCTGCTCCATTTGCAGGGAATGTTGGTGAAGGGAACTTCCCTCGACAAAACTCCACCATTATGTACATCCTGCCAAGTCACTAGCACAGACGTCACTTCCTCCGTGCGTTACCATGGTAACATAAACATCTCAGATACCTGTAGCTGTGGAGATTTCACACTACGGACATTAAATATTGAATATTTATTGAAACAAAAACTGATACCATTATAAAACATACCACTGAAACGTGTATAACTTGTAAATAATCGGACGGAGATGTATTTAATTTTTTACAGATTACTAACCTGTATAACACTAAAATAGAATTAAATAGTATTTTATGATAAGGAATAAAATAGTATTAATTAGGTTATTTGGACATGTTCAGAGGCGAGATTGTGAATATATCGGTAGAAGGATGCTAAGGTTGGAACTGCCAGGCAGGAGGTCTAGAGGAAGACCAAAGAGGAGATTTATGGATGCAGTTAGAGAGGACATGAAGTTAGTTGGTATGATAGAAGAGGATGCAGAGATTAGGGTTAGATGGAGGCAGATGATTCACTGTGGCGACCCCTGGAAGGGAACAGCCGAAAGACAAAGAAGAAGATAACACTAAGGCTTTCTTGATTTAATAAAAATTTTAATTGTCGTGTCCTTTTAATAAGATGTCGTCCTTGATAATAATGATAATATATATATATATATAAATCCTTTTTCAAGCTCCATTTTGTTTTACGCTCCAGCGAGACGCAATGACTTATGGGACATTTTTCATTCCTTTTTACGGTGAAGTGAAGACCTGATGTTCACTCGTTCCCTACACTGCTCACAGTTCCCTTTGTACTGAACATTTTCACTCCCTGCGGTTTGGAATCACACTTAACATGGCTGAACACCATACTGAAGTATACTTCGCAGGGTACTTCGGGCCGATTGGAACGCACCTTTACATTTCACATGAGATCAATTTCCTTAGGTGTGGTTACAGTTTTTGGCCATATGATGGCAGTGTTGGAAGAGGAGTCAGAAAGTTCGGTCAAGTGATCGGTATGCTTACTGTACATTGTATTCGTGTCAAAGGTGTACAGTATAAGACAGTTTGTCGGACTTAAAAACAGATCAGACTTACGAACATGTTCCCGGAACAGAACTCATTTGTAAGTCGGGGACTACCTGTATATTATTTAATATATAATTTAATGCATATATTAATAATATATACACAGAGAAAATATATACACATAATATATACATAGAGTGGGGAAATGGAAAATAAATAATTATTTGATAATTTACAAAATCTACAGATGAAGCAATGATATACTGTAAATTATTAAACATATTGATTTTAGTACATAATATACTGTACCGTAACTCCAGTTTGTAAGTGCGTGTGTTTGTGTTCCCTGCGATCGATTGTACTGTACCTTGCATAGTGCCCTGAGTTTCCTGGGTTAGGCACCAGGATTCCTATTATCCTGTACATGATAAGTGGTATAGAGAATGAATGAGTGTGTATGCTTGTCCTCCACAGGTAGCTTCCTATTATGGCCACAGTGTTGCTGTGACTGATATAAACAGTGATGGGTAAGTGACATTTATATTCACAGGAATTATTGGTACTGTATATAATGAATTAATAATAAGCAATAAAATAGTATTAATTTCTAAAGATAAAAGATAATAAAAAGACATCATTTAGGCATCAGTAGTAATATTCCTTCTGTACTTGCGTAATCTTGTGCCAATTCAGGAGGGATGATATCTTGGTCGGCGCTCCTCTCTTCATGGAGCACTTGTCTACCCATAAGCTGCGTGAGGTCGGGCAAGTGTACGTTTACCTGCAGAATGAAGTCCATCGCTTCTCCCCAAAGCCTGACCAGACTTTAACAGGCACTCACACTTATGGACGTTTTGGGATCACTATTGCTCCTTTAGGAGACATCAACTATGACGGCTACAATGGTAAGGAGTTACTGCTGACTGGGCAGCGCAAAGAAACATATACATGTACAGTAGTGGCCTGTGACCATAGCACTTAGTGGAGGAGAACTAATTTTAATACAAATAAAATTAAATAAAATTAAGTCAAGAGGCTCTCATACTTAACAGATTTGACTGCTACTGTATAGGCTAGTGTTTTTTACATGTTCCACTTATTTCAATGGTCACTGGGAAAAAAAAAAGATTTTAGGCTGAAATTCAGAAACTGCATGCTTTCCTCATCATCAGTAATTATGGATGGTGAAGAATAAGTATAAGAATAAGAAAAGAAAACAGCAAATTTACACCAGATAAAACTACCAAATTTAACATGATAAAAGGATAAAAACTACAGTAATAAAAATGGAAATAAATACAATGGTCACATTTGACCTCCACGATCCATAGTTGAACTACAGAGGTTCCTAGTTGGATGGATAAATGGAAAAAAATTAAAACACCTCTATATACAGTAGACTGCCCATAAGTATGGACACTATACAGTACATATGAAATGGTTAAAATTAATTTTAAAGATGTCACAACTATAAGATTTGCTCTAAATCATTTCATAACTGAAATTGTATTTGCAGATGTGGCTGTCGGGGCACCGGGTTCTGGTGAAGGAGGTTTGGTGTTCATATATATGGGACAGAGTGATGGTTTGAACCCGCAGTATGCCCAAGTCATCAAGAGCCCCTTCCAGTCTCCTGCACCAACATTCGGTTTTAGTATAAGAGGAGGCACCGACATTGACAACAATGGATATCCAGGTTTCTGTTCTGAGAGTTTTATTTCTCTAGTCAACTTAAAATCATAACTACATTTGCTTCTTTTGGCTGGACTGTTAATTGTAATACTTTTAATTATGCTTTTATAAGGAAACTTTTTGTCTTTACTTGTCCAGTTTTTTTTTACCTTGTTTTATTTTCCATTGCTGCAACCATCAAGCTTGAGCATCACAATTAGAACCAGTCACTGTGCACAGTCACTACACTTTGGTCCTCTTCCTCTACACTTTAGGTGAACTGGTTCAGAAGTTGCACAAGTTCAAAATCACAGCTACTATAAATGCAACTTTCATAAATGCACCATGTTTCCATCTGTCTCATGGGAGAGACTAATAGCAGTTTGAGCAACTTGTAGAGCAATGACTTTTGGAACGGCAATGGACACGAGAATGATTTCTGACCGACAGTGTCTTTGTTGCCAAAATGCTATACCTCAGCAATAGAATATAACTGTTGTTGTTGTTGTTTTAAGATTTATATGTTTTTTCAAGATTTTCACTTTAGCTTTCTTTGCTCCACAGATGTTATTGTTGGTTCATGGGGAGCAGATAAAGTTGCTGTGTACAGGTAGGGGAAAAATAGCTAAAAAAGGCCGTTAAGGTTAAGACTATGTTTATTTAAGGACAGGCATTAATTAACTACATGATAATGACTATCATCACATTCTGTACACATTCTCTTCATGTCCATTTGCGCTTCGTTTGAGTTATTAAGTTTCTTTATACATGTCCCAAAAACATGCAGATACAGTACTTTGGTAAATTTTGTAAAAAAAATAAAAATTAAAAAATTAATTTTATATATATATATAAATAATAATATTATATAATTTTTTTTTTTTATGTCTTGACATGAATTAACATCTCAACCTGTGTAAACCACCATAACCCTGACCAGGACCAAGTGGTTACTATATAGATAAATGAATCAAATGGTATGAAAAAGAAAGTGAAAACGTGTGTTTGTGTTTACTTTACCAGATCAAAAGCTGTAGTGATGACAAAAGCCCAGCTTTCCTTCCAACCTGATTTTCTACAGCCTGATGAAAAATTATGTCAACTGCATGACAGTCCCATCTCCTGGTAAGGATTTACATATAATACTTAAGTGAGCATCAATAGATTAAAATTTTTAACCTAGTTAATCATAGTCACAGTCGGTGATTAATCATGATTAGTCACAATTTTAATGTACTCAGATTTACTTGCAATGTGCAATGTTGGAATAAAGAAATGCATGACAAACTGGTTAGAGGAAACAGATTGTGTAGTTTTATAAAATCTCAAACATTAACATATGCTAAATTAAAGTCCCTCAAACTGGACCGGTACAGCATGCAGTGGCTAAGTACTGTAGTATGGGACGTAGAACCCACCAACGGCAGGGCTCGAACATGGACCCTCAGATCCAGAATTCAATGACGCTGAACCTTAGCCATCTGAGCCACCACTCCCAAGGCTTTTGTTTAGCGTATTCTTGTAAAATTTGTTCTTCTTGAAGGTTGCTCAGGCACACTTTGGTTTCATCCAAACTTTTATTTAGAAGCTTTTTGTAATGAAACTTGCTATTCAGCACACCTGATGTTTCCTCAGTCGTTTTTTTCAGAGATAAACCTGAAATTATCACTCAGCCGGGGAACCGTGCTGAGATTATGGAAAGCCATAAGGGTCAAGCTTTATTATATGATTAATTTTTGTAAAAAAATAAAAATAAAAAGATAGGAACGTGATAGAATTTCAAGATTAATCACATGCGTTAATGTGTTAATGTTGACACCCCTATGCCAGGAGCCTGAGCACTGTCCTGAGTCCTGTATTTGACAATTGTCCTTGACAATGCACTCTATACATCTTTATCTGACAAGAAATAAAAATTGTATATAACTGAGATTTTTGAGAATTTAATGATATAAGCCTCCCCACTCCCATTTTGTCTCCTTTTTTTCTTTCAGCTTTAATATCATGATGTGCATTAGTGTATCTGGGTACAGAATACTAGAGGAAATTGGTAAGACTGTCATTTTGTGTGATACTGTGCCTGTAAATGCAGCTTCCTGAAAAAATGAAATACAATTAGGGATGAAATGAACCTCTTTATGACTGCAAAAGATGTGCTAGTTACAGCCCTGATAAAGCTTATCATGTTCGTGTTTTTATTTGTAATATATTCCCTGAAAGTAGTATTACAGTAGTACTGCTTATAATAGTATCAGATTTAATAATAATGCTCTTTGTGAAGCATTATACTGTAATACTTAAATATAATTTGCTCTACCTCGACAAGCATCTGCCTTGCTTACTTATAAACAATGTATTCCAATAAATTTATTTCACTACTGCATTTAGGTCCAATTAAATTTCGCTGTAAATCCCCTTTTCCCAGTGTTGAATGCAGAGCTCCAGCTGGATAAAATGAAGCCAAATGTGGCGAGACGGACCTTCCTTCTGGACTCCCAGCAGCCATACAGCAACTTTCAGCTCACTATTAAGAGAGACATAGGAAAATCTTGTAAAAACTTCACTGCATACTTACTGGTAGGTTATCAGTTCCTGGTTCTTTTATATAAACTAGTGACTACATCTTGCTGCAGAACAAAGAATTTGTGGAGCGCTGTAGTGATAGTTGTCCTTTTGTAAGTCTCTCTCAGCTCCACGAGGGAATTCGGGATCTTTATAGTGACCCTTTGGTTCTTGGTAACCTGTCTGACCAATTTGGCTAAGCAGCCAGGTTTGGGAAGGCTGTTGGTTGATCTAAATCTCTTTCATTTGAAAATTGCTGTGCTCTTCTGCAGTTTTAATGTTGAAGAAAGTTTCTTCCCCATATCTGTGTTCTAACACAATCTTGTCTTGCATGTCCACCGATAATTCTCTTGACATCGTGGCTATGTTTTCACTGTGAAAGACACCATTCACAGTGATGCATAAACAGGTGTTAGCCTTTCAGAACTAGGTGCAGTAAATTTATTTTGGTACAAGAGGACTCCAATCAAGTTGTCTCAAGGATTATTGATACGAGTAGGATGCACCAGAGCTCAATTTCAAGTGTCATATCCAGGCATTTGAATGTTTCTATAAATGTAATTTGCAGTCCAAACACCTGTTTTTACTTTGTATTGTGGATTATTGTGTGTAGAATAATGCATGGGGAAAAAAAGGATTTTAATCTATTTTAAGATGCAACTTTGCTTGCAACTTTGTGGCTACAGTTTGGGGAATGCCCTTTTCTATTCCAACATGACTGTGCCCCAGTGCACAAAGCAAGGACTATTAAGACATGGTTTGATTAAGACATGGTTTCAGTGTGGAATAACTTGACTGGCCCTAACACAGAGCCCTGATATCAACCCCATCAAGCACCTTTGGGATGAAGTGGAACGGAGATTGCGAGCCAAGTCTTCTCGTCCAACATCAGTGCCTGACCACTCTGTAGAATGAATGGGCAGGAATTCCCACAGAAACACTCCAAAATCTTGTGGACAGCCTTCCAAGAAGAGTGGAAGCTGGTATAGCAGCAAAAGGGGGACCAACTCCATACTAAAGTATATGAGTATATATAAGTATATTTGGATACAATGTCATTGCAGGTTTGGCCAAATGCCTTTGTCCATATACAGTAGTGTATATACATACATACATACTGTATAGTGCATACATACAGTACATACTGTACATTTATACATATTCACGTACTGCTCACCTGCAGGACATGCATTTATTTATTTATTTATTTATTTATTTTTAGACAGCATTGCATCGAAAATTAAATTTTCTATAACAATTTTTTTTATAGCTAAGTATTAAGGACACAGGTTTGAGGTGCACAGTAATAATGTCTGTGTGGCAACTGTTGCTAAAAACAGGGTACGGTTACATGCTGTATTCCGAACAGAAGTCAGTAAGTCAGAACAGAAACAGCATTGGATGGCTCATCTAGATTTTATACTCCTGAAGATAGGCTATCCACTTTCTTGTTGTATACCTTACAGTAAGTCATTGTGCGATTGTATTTGGTATATGACTAAAATTTGGTATACAATGGACACGTAATAGGAGTCTTGTAAATGAATAATAAGTTCATAATGAACTAATGAATACATTTCTAACCTTACTATTTAAACCTGATACTTTCACACTTGCATAAAATCTGTTTTTGTGTCTATGCTTTCAACAAATTAAGTCCGAGTTCAAAGACAAGCTGAGCCCCATTTTCATCTCATTGAACTACAGCCTGGCCAACCCCCATGAAGCAATGTTACATGGATTAAATGTTGTAGTCGAACAGGTGGGAAATAATAATAGACTCTAATAGCGGAGAAACCTTCTTGTTTCTTCTTGCTTTAGTTACAAGCTAAAACATTATTACTACCTTTTACTACATGCAGACACAGATTGTTCTTGACTGCGGTGATGATAACATCTGCATCCCTGAATTGATTCTTTCAGCCATGGCGTAAGTATTAGAGCCTGTTTTTATATAAAAAAAATTAATAAATTTTTTATGTTGATTGATGTAAATTTTTTCCTGTCATTCTACAGTCGTACAGATCCTCTTCTGATTGGTGATGAAAACCCAGCTCTCCTGATCATCACTGCTGAGAATCGTGGTGAAGGAGCATATGAGACCGAACTGTATGTCCGTCTTCCGCCTCAAACACACTACCAGGGTGTATTAAGTGATGAGGAGGTGAGGGAGGTTTCTTTCAGCCTAAACTTGCATGCTTAATGTACAGCAATGATCAATGGTAAAGTAAAGCTATAGAAAAATGGTATATTTAAACTTACCAAATTTGTTCCCACCCAATACCCAAACCCCAGCCACTTGTTCCTTTATTTCTGTTGACCAAACAACAACCTAAAACTTTTGTTTGGTCTTTTACTATTCCCTTTTCATTGCACACAGTATGTACCTGCTTTGGTGAATGTGGAGGATGGGTTGGACGCAACCAAGACTCACTCAGGGGCAAAGGGAATGTTAATATTTTTCAGCAAAGCTGATCTCTTGCAGAAAATCCCTTACATCTGATTCATACAAATCAATGACATTGGATATTACTTCTATAAATTAGAGCTGTTATCGGGCCTTAAAAGTTAGGCCCGACAGGGCCCGAGCCCGACAGATTTCGGCCTGAGCCCGACGAGTACATTTTTGATTGACAGCCTTTTAAAAGCCCGAACCCATTTACAGCCCGACATTATTCAAATGTACGCAAGCACACAGCTCTTTTGCCTTTGGTCAAGAATGAGTCATTTATGCATGTTTTAACATAATTTATAACATGGTCAAAACTTTCCCACACCGCAGACTTTGCTACGTAATCGTAATCGCCAGTGGCAAGCCTCTGTTTAACCTCCTCAGCATCCATTTTCGCATTTCTCACGCGCTAATCAAAACGCATCACATGACCGCTCATTTACCGCGCAAGCCAGAGCCCGGCCCGAGCCCGTGTATTATATTAATTAAGCCCAAACCCATCGGGTCCTGTCGCATCCCGTCGGGTTCGGTCAAAGATCTTCAGCTCTACTATAAATATCCAGTATCTATTAAATGGCTACAAATACACAATAAGTCAAGCCAAAATGTACCACAATCACCTGTTAATGTCCATTAATGCCAAAAGCTTGTGAAAACAAAAGTAAGCATGATTATATTTTGATATGCTGGTTTATATTTTAGGGCTTTAGTCCTCTTCTTTGTGGTCCGAAAAAAGATAATGGTACTGTCATTGTGGTGTGTGAACTGGGCAACCCAATGAAAGCTAAGCAGAAGGTAAAAACAGAGTTCTGCATCATTCTTAAGACATTCTGTACTTCTATGCCTTTTTCCCCCCTCAAATCATTTGAAAACTTTGACATCCTTTGCCTCTTTGAACTTTTTTGTAGATTATGGCAGGTCTGTATTTCAGCATGGGTGGTCTGGAGGAGGTCAGGACCCATGTGTTATTCCATTTACAAATTAAAAGGCAAGCATCCTTTATTTCCGTGTACAGTAGCTTCGAAGATCTTTTATATTAATTATCATATTTCACAGAAATCTGTTAGCTTGACGTTAAGTTGCTAATGAATTTCTTTTGAAGACTATAGCAGCGTTGCTCAAATGTTTGTTCTTGTTTGCCTTCATTAATGGTTAGCAAGAACAGTCAGAACCCAGACAGCAATGCAGTGGAAGTAAGGATCAATGTTCAGGCTGTGGCTCTGCTGGAGATGCGGGGGTGAGTGAATTTAGTTTAAACATGTTGTTCATCAAGCAAGAAGGCTTGATGTTGTTTTTTGTTATATGGTATAGTCACACATATTCCTAATATTGCTGTTTTATGTACAAGTACATTAATTAATGTAATTGCTATCATTAATTGTTAATATTAATTTTTAAGAATCTGACATATGAATGCTTTGCTGGAACAGATTAGCAGTTTGTGGTTACGTATGAAGCATTGTCAATTTTTCACCTTAATTGCAGAGCCTCCTCTCCTTCCGAGTTCGTCCTGCCAATTGCCAACTGGAAACCAAATATTGTTCCAGTGAATTTGGATGATCTCGGCCCTATTGTAGAGCATGTTTATGAGGTGTTACAAAATTTCTTCTTTTTAGTATTTGAGTCAATCTTATCATACTAAATCTTGCATGCATGTAAATTTTTAACACAAAGAACTTAATAAAATGTAAAATAAGGTACACTATATGGACAAACGTATTTGGCCAAACCTGCAATGACATTGTATCTAAATACATATAGTTTAATATGGAGGTGTTTCCCATTTTTGTAGCTATAACAGCTTCCATTCTTCTTGGAAGGCTGTCCACAAGATTTTGGAGTGTTTCTATTGGAATTCATTGCATTTATTTGCCACACAGTTGGAACCATAACATTGTCCAAGATGTCTTACTTTGGTGAAGCATTAAGATTGCCCTTCACTGGGCATAAAGGACCTGATTGAAACACCTTAATTATATAATTAACAGATCTGGCCAAATACCTTTGTTTATATAGTATAGTATATGATTAGCAATCATGTACCATAGTTGTGTATCAATCCTGAGTATGAGATATTGTCTGTGTAATGATTTTAACAATATTCTAGGTTCCCTTTCAAAAGCTACACTCAATGCTGCGTGAAAACGCTATGGGAACATCTTTCTGTGTTGCCGGTTGTAAAGCATGTGTGTATCAAACACGCCAAATCTTGGCATATATAACCTTGGTCAGGTGACGTCATCTGATGAAGCGCACCTGCAGGTTATAAATAGGAGTGAACCGGAAACATTCCTCAGATCTTTTTGTCTTCAGGACCGTATTGTGATTGCGTGTGATGTGTGCAAGCGAAT
>JAQMYJ010000008.1:8732975-8749570 GCA_030014305.1 Clarias laeviceps
CAGGCTGGTGCTCTTCTGCACACCATGGCGGTTTTGCAGGCTTACCAGGCTGACCTGCTGAAAGACTTAAGCACTGGTGGGGCTCTTCAACGTCGTTCCTGGAATTACGCCGAGCCACAGAGCTGTCTTTGTGCAACAAAGCAGACGGCCTGTGCTATCGGCTGTTTTTTTTTGACTGCGGTGGTGTTCCGCGGAGAGTTACCTGTGGCTAAATCTCACGGGAATCAAGGATAAGGATCGTGCATTGATCCTTGATCCCCCCCCATCTCGCCCTCCGGCCTGTTTGGCGACGCCATTAACGTTGCCACTAGGTTTGGGAGGCGAAATTATATGAACAAGCCTTCGGAAATTCCTTCCCCGCCGTGCTCAAGAGTCGGGCCTGTCGGCCACCCAGTCCCGACCGGGTCTGACTCTCGCGAGGCTCAGAAAGAGCGTTATGAGCCGGGCACCCCCTCGTAAGACTGGGGTGCGGCGTGCCACCCTTCGCAATCCGCCTCAAAGAAGTCGGACCTACGGACTGTCTTCTTCACGAAGAAGTCCTGAGGCTCATTCGCCCAGGACCGTGGGGGTGCCTCCCCCCCGGGGAGGGGCGCGTAGAATTCCTCTCAAGGATGAAGTGTTCTCCCTGGCACCCCCAGGAGGTTGGTGTTCTTGCTCCGCCACTACTGGTGTTTCGGACAACACCGGTCTCCAAGAAATGTTAGTTTTTCGGTCTTTTCCTGCCATGTTTCAGGATGCCGAACATCTACTGTAGATGTCTGACTCTGGAGTTACAGACGTTGCTGGGAAAAGGGGCCATAGAGCATGTTCCTCTACCAGACAGAGAGTCAGGCTACTACAATCGATATTTCTTGGTTCCCAAGAGGAACTGGGGGCTGCATCTTATTTTAGATCTTCGCGGGCTGAACCACTATTCAAAAAAGAAGACGGGTTCAAAAAGATGTTCCCATAGCGTTTTCACGCAGCATCTCTTCCCGCTTTTTTTAGGGAACAGGGTTACAGCAAAGTAACCCGAGACGTTTTCTCTGGGTTCAATACTGCCTGGCTTTTAAAAAAAAAAATGCAATGTCAGCTTTTATTTTATAATTTTTCGATGCGATCTTGTATTGTAGATGGTGGGATTGAAGCACAAGTGAATTTCTTGTGGCACACAACAGTTTTGTCTTAGTTTAATCATCAGTTCTCATCACACTGTGTGTGTGGAAATGCTCTTACTCTCACTATTAAACATACAGTAGCTGTTATTTCTACTGTCCATATTTTTAATGATGCAACTGCACCAAGTGAAGTGATCATAGTGATCATGATTTTTTTTTCTCCCCACAAATCTGCAATTTTTATTTTTTTTATGTCTTGGCTACTTATTAATCTAATCAGTAATTTTACCAATCAAATTATTATTATTTTGTTTTTGATGCAGACCAATAATTTGACCCTTCTTAAATACTGTAATGTCTTTTTCACGACCATGTGCTACATCTTCCGGCAAGAAATGAGAAGCTACTCATTGCATTATTTGGTTAAAAGAATTGTTGCCAGCTGAAATATTGAGTATTAATCCCTGCAATTAATTAATTAAACACTCTTAATTATTAGCTCGTTTAAATTTAAAACAGCATTTTATTAGGCCAGGCAGTGTATCGTCTACTCTCACCAATAAAAATAGGTAGAATAGGAGGTGGACTGAATGGGTGTGAATGCTTGTGTGTGATCTGTCTTATTTTTGATTTACTACAGTATATGTCTTATAAGGATTTTACCTATGATCCCTTGTGCTGTCAGTTAAGGAATAAAGGGCCAAGTACAGTCAACGCCAAGCTGGTGGTACAGTTCCCTATACTGCAGAATGACTCTTATATGCTCTATGTGTATGCGAATGCTTCAGAGGAGCTCCTGACATGCAGCACAGACCCTTCGCAAATCGATCCGTTCGGGGTGAGAGTGCCTCCTGCTGGCTATATTATATGAATCATCACAGATTTCTGTTTCATGTTGATCTTTCCCATGCATTATACTTTAAGGTTAACAATATAAATCCTTTTTGATTCCTTTTTGAAAGTATATTTAAAGGTTTTACATATTTTGACATACACATAACGCTATTTTTTGTCATTTGAATTCTTATTTGAATATCTTAGCATCCAAACATACTACATTTTGAGTGATATTGTCAATCAGAGTTTGTTGTTTTTACAATTGTATGACATTTTTTGTCATTTACCATGAAGAAAAACAAAACAAATATTAATTGTACCATGCAAGAGTGAAAAGCAGTTTCTAGCATTCCCTGTATGCTAGGACATCTGTAACATCTGTACAGGAACGCTGTTGCTCATACCGGTCTGTCCTCTTCTTGGTCTTCTAGCTTGCAACGCCAGAGTTCAATAATATTAATCTGACTCCTGTTCACCATTTTAACAAGCGGGAAGTGGAGCAGGAGGGCCAGGACGAACAGAAAGAACAGGCGCAGCCTGAGGAGAACCACAGTAGAACTGTGCATGTGGTACGGACTTATAAATATTCATCATCCATATGGGGAACTAAAGGGTGGATTAAGATGTTTTCCAGATAAGTGCATGAATTGAGCATGAATTTAAATATTGAACAGTAGATGACAAAATCAGGAAGTCAATATAATCTAGAAAACCAGGTGCCTTAACCCTGAACAAGCAAGCCTAACAACTTTGAGTTTTAAAATTGACTGTAGTACAAATCCAGACCATCAGAGGGGGCTAACATATAAAACATTGTGGATTAAACTTGTGGATGCCTGTATTTGATTTTAAGATCATATTTAGTGGTTATAATCTTATAATCTATTATATAAAAATAATATAAAAATATTTCTGTTGCTTATGAGTAAACTAACTGAATACAAAATAACTTCTGGTTTAATGTCAAAAGAGTGGATATAGTTTGGAAGAAGTACACAATAGGAATAAAATGTTTTTTAAAAAATGAGTAAAAGGAAATTATCAGTCTAATCAAATATAAAGTAATATATATATATTTTTTATTTGTAGATTCACGGTAATATCTAGCTAGAGGCCCAATAGGGATCATGTTGTAGTGTGCAAACCCAGCCTCATGATTGTCAAAGTCTCCCACTGTGCAAAGCCCTTGTGTGAGCATACAGCTTGGTAGCAAAGAAACCCCTGGTTTGTCAACTCACATGGGTGAAGTAAAGCTTCCAATCAGGCAGCACTCCAGGCACCTGCTTCTGGGAAAGGACTTATGTGAGATGGAGGCTCTTGTTTGGCAAGATCCCATTATGGGCAACTGCAAAAGCCTCCTATTAGGCAAAGTTCCATGATGGGTTTTTGCATGCTTACGATCGAAGTCCCATCTGTGGCTAAAACCTGCTTCTGGGTGAAGACCAATGTGAAGCTTCCTGCTGGTTAAAGTTCTAAGTGGCACAGGAGCCCCTGTTTGGGCATGGCCACGTGTGTGCAAGCCCCTGGTTGCCAAAACCCCATGTTGGTCTCAAGGGATGATTGAGCAAAGGTCCATAAGGGGGACGGTGTGCTGCTGATCAGCGCTCAAAGACCAAAGCTCAAAAGCCCCTGCTTGGGAAGCAGCTTCACAATGGGCACAGTTTGCTGATGGGTGCAAATTGGATATGATTATAAATTAAGGACAAAGAGTCATCAAATCTTTGATGTATTACTTGTATAATTACCTTTATAATAATGAAGAAGACAACTGTTACAATCTGTTACAACTGTATACCTTAAACGTGAATATGATTTTTTTTCCCCCCCTTTTTTTTCATGTCTACTAAGTAGCTGTATTTTTGTCTTGGTTCAGAATTGCTCCACTGAGACATGTGTGATGTTCACCTGTCAAGCTCCAGCACTGCAGAGAGATGCCAGAGCCATAGTGAGAGTGACAGCACGCTTGTCGGTGTCTCACTTCTTCCAGGTGAGAAAATGACATGCAATTTCATGTCATCTTCAGGTTCAGTTTCAATTTAGGGCAGTTGAATTCTTCAGTCAGAAGATGTTTGATTGATTAACCCTGCTCTGATAATGGCATCGGCTGTAATACAATTCAAATGTTCAGTGTAATGCATCCTGATACATTGCTGCTCTGTAGATTATAGCTGATAACATTATTAAATAATAATTTTTTTTATTATTAAAATACAGAAAATCGTTTATTGATTAAGCTTGACTTTCCCCTTCTCTCCTTTTTTTAGACACCTTATGTTGACTATGTCCTCTTGTCTAATGCACATTATGAGGTAGTAAGCATGATGTCCAAAATACAGCCAAACATCTTGCCTAGTGGACAAGCAGAGGTAAGCATTTAAAGTCTCTACTTGTATTTTCAGTTAAGACAAACCAACTTCCCGATCATTGGATGAATTTATTAATAAAAATAAATAAATAAATTTTAAGACTGAATGAAAAGACCTGTGCTCTGTGTTAGACGAACACCACTGTGGTGTGGAGGCGTCCTGATGGGCAGGAAAACGTGCCAGTGTGGTGGATTGTGGTGTCCATAATTGCTGGCCTCCTACTCCTGGCGTTGCTAAGCTTCATTTTCTGGAAGGTACATAAATGCTATCAACACTAGAGGGCATCTTGCGATTGCTTTGTTGTCCTGTAGTAATGGCATTTCCCTTCTTAAGGTTACAAAATTCCAGCAGCTCAAATTAGTGTCTTAAAAGTATGTACCTGTTTTACAGGTGGGATTTTTCAAGCGCAACCGCCCACCAACTGATAATGACAGTGATGATACCACTCATGAGCCGAAAGCAGAGCAGTCAGACTATGCTGATGTCTTGCTAGACCAGTCATAAAAATGATTACTGCAAATTCAACGCATATATCAAATGGTACATTTTATTGTGCAAATGTGTATCCTGCCATTCAAAAGCTTGTGTATGTCTAATGCTTTTGTTAATTTACCACATTGTTGTTAAAGTCTTTAATTAGTCTTTTTCTAATTATGTTAATAAATTTTCTATAACAGCAACTCTGACAGTAAAAAAAGAAAAATTTACAGATTTATATCAATGCTATCAATGCTCTCATTCTAAAATGTTTCTAAGTAACAGCTTTTACATGGACTTGTATGGTGGACATGCCACATAAATAATAACTGTTATGCAATTGTTGATGTGTAGAAGTAGCTTTTGAAAAGAAGTTTATTCAGCATTTTTGTGTCTGAACTGTCAGCGTTTGTAAAAAATTACAGACAAAACTAGTTAGTGTGGGCAAACAGATGTGGTATAATGTATGATACACATCAAGATGTGCAGTTAGTGGAAAAACTTTAGGATGGTAACTGTAATTCTTCTCAGATTGCCGAATAAATAATACAACATTAAACAAACTTTTCGTCTTTATATTTAAATACATAATAATCCTTAAAACAACCTGTCAGCTGACCCAGAGCTGCAATCACCATTTTCATTATTTGAAAATATATATATATATATATATAAAATTCATTCTAGCAACTAAATAATTAATATTAGTTCTATGTTAAAATAAATTCTCATAAGATTAATAAATCAATAAAGGTTTAAATGAATTAGGTCTTAACTGTCAGGTCTTAAAACATTAAAGGAGCATTATTAAAACCAAGCAGACCTCCAAATAGACAGTTATATTAAATTTTAAACTAAGAAATAGTATACTTTAAAATCATTACAGTTAAAGTTATATTCTTTCCTGGACCACAGTTCCTAGCTACGAGAGGTGTTCAAATCAAAAGTCAACAGACAGATTGGTGACAAGCAGGTTGGTGACAAGCTATCCGTCAATTTTCAAGGATCAGGAGTTTCACTCGCTGAATGTTTAAAATGAACAGCTGCAGCGTGTGCTTGAAGGCTTTGGTCAACTGGTTTTACACCTTTTACACACTGTTGTTTATAACACCAGTTTTCAAAACTGGTTTTATAAAAGTTATTATCTTTTGTTTTTGTTGGATAAAACATTTAAATTAAAGCTGAATGTCTACACTTCAGGCAGCATGGTGGCTTTGTGGTTAGCACTGTAGCATTGCACCTCCAGGGTCCGGGTTTGATGCCCACCTCGGGTCTGTTTGCATGGAGGTTGCATGTTCTCCCCAGGCTTGGTGAATTTCCTCCCCCAGTCCAAAGACATGCAGATTAGGCTAATTGGAGTTCCCAAATTGCCTGTAGTGTGTGAATGTTTGTGTGTGTGTGTGTGTATATATATGTGTGCCCTGTGATGGATTGGCACCCCATTCGAGGTGTACCCCGTCTTGTGCCCTAAGTCTCTTGGGATATGATCCAGGCCCCCCACGACCCTGTATACAAGATAAAGCGGTATAGACGATGAGTGAGTGAGTGAGTCTACCCTTCAATTACATCCCGAATGTTCCATGTCGAACCTATTTTAATGATGAAAACATAGACCTTACACTACTGTAGCTTGTAACAGCAGAGGGCGCGTGCGGGCCACTCACCACTACGGGGAGCGCGCTTGCCCCGTGCATGCCTGCGCGCACACATCCTCCCTCCCTGCACAGGACAATAGAGGCGCGAGGAAGGGAAGGGAGGAGAAAAGAAGGGGCAGAGTGAGGCATCTCCGGATCAGCACTTTACCCTGCTTCATCCTGAGCGGTAAACATGGACGACTGGCTGCCTCGAGCACTTCTGTGATGTTGCTGTAAGAATGCCGCCGCCGCGGATTTGCCGATTTTTCGTGTTTTCTCTTGCGTTGTGCGGCGCTTGGCTGGGATCCGCAGCGCACAGAGGGGCAGCTGGTGAGTTGCTGAGCGGCACTTCGGGTTTGTTTTAAGGGTTTGATAGCGCGGTTTGTGTGCGAGCCATTTTTGATCTTAAATGAACATCAACTCGGGAATGAATCGGACTTGGGTGAAAGTTGGATACACAAAATGTTCTCTCTCTCTCTCTCTCTCTTTTCTGATTTGGAGGTAAACAGGAGTTACATTCACTATGTTCACCTTCCGAGCTTCTCAATGAGGATCACATTTTCGGATCAGCAGTAACGGCGCAGTGATTTGATCCGTATACAAATCTAGAAGTTAAACTTTTACTTTCGAGGAACTCCGAATATACTTCAAAAGGATGCACTGCAACATGTACAGTACACAATGTATTTACACCAATGTACTTTAAGATCTGATACTTTTGAATGCAGAATACAACCAAGTTGAAGGTTAAGGGCCTTGTTGGGATTTGAGCACATGACCTTCTGCTTTGTAACTTTGTAACTGAGGCAACACAGCTAACTCCGTTAGAAATCATTAACGCATAAACACTTGCATTACAAGATTGCATTCAGACTCCTTTTGATGCCCCAGTGGCCGGTAAATCACTGAAACATTTTTGTAGTGTGTATAAATAAATAAATAAAGTGGTTAGCACTATTGTCTTGCAGCACCAGGTTCCGGATTCAATTCCCGCCTCTGGTCTGTCTGCATGGAGTTTGCATGTTCTCCATGTGCTTGGCAGGTTTCCTCCGGGTACAACTCGGTTTCCTTGCACAGTCCAAAGACATTCAGATTAGGCTAATTGGCGTTCCCAAATTGCCTGTAGTGTGTGAATGAGCCTGTGTTTGTGTGTCCTGCGATGGATTGCCCTCCCATCTAGCGGTTACTCTGCCTAGTGCCCTAAGTCTAGGCCCCCTGTGACCCTGTACAGAGGATAAATCGGTATAGAAAATGAGTAAGTGAATAAATAACACACACCAACGGTTATAACTATGGAATCATTCATTTATGATGCTTGTTTCACAGTTATGTCTAGTTAGGCACAATAATTGATGCCACCACTAACTTGTACAGTGTGTGCCAAAGTTTCCATACATAGTGCAAACTAACACTTTTTATCCAAATGTCCCCCAGGCATTCCCATAGCTGGATTGGGAAGGTGTCATATACCGAACGGAACACGATCAAAGTGCGATAAATTCATTATGATATTATCCGTTTAAGTTTTATACAAACCGTTATAGCTGCAATATCCCACCAAGTACGTTATGTAAGACAAATTAATAATTAATGTCCTGACAGACTGAAAAATACAATGTTCAATACTGTGAACTGCATGAACTGAATGTGCTTCGTCTCAAGGTGTACAAGTTGCGAGCAGCGGAGAAATATAATGCAAAACAAACCTTATCAGTTCATTTATTTTCAATCCGTTTAATTCTTATCAGCAATTAATATGTTAAAGACTGGAATTTCCTACAATCTACCTGAGGCTCCAATAACGAACTGGACTCTATATTAACTTAAAGACATCTTCTGTTATATTGAACTTCAATCTGCCTAATCCTTGCTATCCGTTGTCACCCAAATGAGGTTGGGTTCCCAGTTGAGTCTGGTTCCTCTCAAGGTTTCTTCCTATTGCCATCTCAGGGAGTTTTTCCTTGTCACCTTTCATACACATTTCCATCATTTTATTTTGTTTCTGTAAAACTGCTTTGCGACAATGACCATTGTTAAAAGTGCTTTACAAATAAAATTTAATTGAATAGATTAACACTGAATTGGCTAATTAAAAGCCCATGTACCAGGGGTGTTCAAATCAAACTGGGACTTTTGATTGTGCACAATAACTGAACCCAGTTATAAGAGAAAAACGTTACTTTATTTCTCTATATAATCCCCTGGTACACTAATGCGCTCATCCCAGCACTTCACTACTGCTTGGATACCATCAAGGTAGAAAGTTTTTTCAGGACTGCCTGCTTCACATCTGAAACGCTGGCCTTCCAGGAACTCCTTTAATGGCCCAAACATGTGGAAATCATTTGGAGCAAGGTCTGGGATTTGCGAGGGATGCAACAAGAACTTCCAGCCCATCTCCAGAAATGTGCAAGTCGTGCTGGTGAAAGATTGTTTGTTCAGTTCCCACAGACGGCCATATCTTTTCTGCAAGTTATCTGTAGATTTTTAAGACTCAGGCATTTCACTTGCTCAGTGTTCATCGGAATGACTGCAGTGGGATACGAGCCACCTCAACCAGGATCGTTGTTCATGGATGTACAGCCTTCCTTAAAACATTTGCACCATTCAAATGTTTTACTGCAGCTATAAATCTCATCGTCAAGCTGTGCTTGTCAATCATCAAGCCGTCTTCTATGAATGTCAATCGGTTTTATACTTTCATTCACAAGAAATTTCATCACAAGTCCTGGTTTGACTTGAACGTCCCCTCCTTTTATTACGTCCATCAGTCTTATCATGTTCGATTCAGTTTCTGATAAATACTTGCTATGTTTACAGGGGCAATATTTTTTCAATCCGTTTGAAATTATTTTGATTACAGATTTCATCTTAACTGTTTGCATAGACTCTGATCTGATTAGATTTGTGTTCATATTCTGAAAGTATTTAATCAGAATGTAACTTTTTTGATGTGCAGTGATCCTGCCCACTGTGAAGTGTTTAATCTGCCAGGAATATAACAGAAGAAGTATTTTTCTTCAACTTTGAGGTTGGGTTAGGCCTCCTTGTTTGGCTGATGAATCCAACTTCATAAATCAATGGCCCTTCTTCGCCCAAAGACCAAGTAGATGAAAGTCAGGTGGGAGACGGTTGTCCTCACTGAGTTTACCGATCAGGAATGGGAGCAAAATTTCCTTCCTCGCAACTTTTCATATGGGGCAAACATGTGCAGGAAGAATATATTTATTCCAACAAGAGAGAAGTGATTGGATCAAGTGTGGCTAATCTTTATCTGTTGAACGGATTATGAAAGAATCAGAAATTCATTCCCGATCAGACCGGATCAGTTCAGGGTGTTCTGATTGATGTGATTAAATGATGGATTTTTATTGTGATTAGGCCATTCTTTTTTGTTTTTGGGCTGCTTCAGTCAAGACCATCTGCTCTGCACACCACATGGCACAGGTTTTTACTCCAGATGCCCATATGATGCAACCATCCCATTATAACTGGGCTTAAGTAGTATGGGGTGTGGCAACACACCAACAATTGGGCTCAAACTGGATCCTCAGTTCCCCTATTAGGCTATTATTCTGATTGATGGTGGACTATTAGGGTCCATTTAAATGTCACTTCATCTGCATCCAGAGTCTTTTTAAAGTTGAACTTCCAAAGACACACTCAAGCTATAAGTCTGGAATAACAGAACTGTTTTTTTTTTTTTTTTTGTCCAGTCTTCATGTTGGAACTACTGCCAGAGCTGCTGTTATAGAAAGTTTTGCTTCGCCCATGAACCCATAAGGTTTTGTTTTGGAAAGTGTTCACTACATTCCAAAATTTCACTTTTTTACTTAATGATGTAATGTGTCAAAACAATTTGTTAAAAATATATTTGTGGTTTTGAACAATTTGGGTGATTATACCCATTATATTAAATTGTGATTACGTATCAGCAAGGCTGCCAAGCTGATCCTGTTATGTTTCATATGAATACTCATCGTGAGAAGGCTAATATTTAATATTTATCTTAGTAAAAGCTTCCAGCATGCTTGCTGCTGTAATCTTTAAACACTTAGTTTAGAGAATCTTTTTTCGAGGCACTTGCCCCCTAAGTTTGCGGAGTTGTTTGAGTAAACTCTTTGCAGGAACTCTTCACTTGTGCGGGGACATTAGGGGAATATTAATGTGATCTGTGAGCCTTTTCTCTGCCTCCGCTCTCATTTTCTCTCTCTATGAGCTTATAGCAGGCGATGCTTCTGTGATTCATTTGCTTGCTCTCGATCTAACCACCGGCTCGTCCTAAACATTGGATTCTCAGCCTCAATATTTTGCCCAATCCTTTGAAATCTTCTCTGTTTTTCAGGCATTGCATTATTTTCATGTTATAAATTGTTACTTTGTTGGCTTGAACTGAACTTGAACAATTTTTTTGTTTTTGACGGATGAAACAAAAGAAAAAAGATAAGCACACAGCCATGCCATTTGTAGCCCCTTTGAAAAAGATTATAATAAAAGATAAGTCAATCTAAATAAATTGCGGTGTCACTGAAGTGAGACACCGAAATCTGCACTCTGATTCGGTTCTATTACATATACTGTAGGTACATATTGCCACCGGGTTTCGGTACCCAACTCTAATTGTGGTTTCATTTCTGGGTACAAATTATAATTTCAGCACACCACCTCTTTTTTATAATGTTAATGTGTTAAATTCACACAATTTCTAGCTGCATTAGTGTGACAGCAGTTTGTGCAAACCAATTACCGATAAACGTTGTCATGTCAGCTCCCAGGAGCCCAACTGGTGCATATTTAGTCATGGGTACATGCCTTCTGCGGCACTAATGACATGATGTCCTGTGCAATTTTTCCAGGAAACATGCTGTGAGTGGAGCAGGGGTAGTGAGAGAACCTTACTATATTAATTTTGTATTAATCAGCAGAAAAGCTCGTCGTTTTATTAGAACCAGGGCTGGTTTTTATATGATTTTCTCTTTTGAAGGCAAAAGAAAAGTTTCAGTATTTTTGCACTATGTTGAACTAATTAATGTTATGACTGGATATAGAGAATGATGCTTTGTGGAAATTAATGTGCTTTGTAAAAACAAATATTGCGTACTTAGACATTTTATTAGCCAACTAAAGTGAAGGTCAGCTTACATAATTATTGATTACTGCTGCTTACATTTTATTCTGAGCTTAGTTAAAGCACATCCTATTTTCTAGGGATGGCCATCACCAGGGACCAATCGATACAATATTATTACGATACTTACAGTAGGTGTTGATTCAATTTGTATTGCGATTCTGTAATTATCATGTTTTTATAACTATTTCAATTTCATATATTTAAATATTTAATATTTGCTGCTGTTTTATGTGAATAGTTCAGTGTGAACCGCTTGTAGGACCGTAGAGGAACAGCAATATTTTACAAAGATGCAAAAATTCATTTAATTCATGCATACATGCATAAATACATGTGGGTTATAAACCTGTAATTGTCATACATGCATATATACATATATTTATACATACATACATACATATATACATATATTTATACATACATACATACATACATACATACATATATACATATATTTATACATACATACATACATACACTATTTTGCCATAAGTACTGGTGCACCGTCATGTTGGAACAGGAGCCATCCCCAAACTGTTACCACAAAGTTGGGAGCATGAAATTCTCAAATACGTCCTGGTATGCTGAAGCATTGCGAGTTCCTTTCACTGAAAGTAAAGAGCCGAGCCCAACCCAACACCAATTCCAACATGACTGCGCACCAGGGCACAATGCAAGATTCATAATCACACGAATAAGCGAGTTTGGTGTGGAAGAACCTGACTGGCCTGCACAAGTCAAGTCACAGTCCTGACCTCAACCCGATGGATCACGTTTGGGAGGAATTATAGCGGAGACTTTGAGCCAGGTCTTCTCGTCCAACATCAGTGTCTGACTTCACAAATGCGTTTGTGTAACTGAATCTCTACAATTTTCAGTACTGTTGTTACAGTAGTTACGCATTTGGGAGCATGAGGTACGTGTGCTGTTTATTATCACTAGCATGGTAATATAAGGTAAAAATATCAAGACCAAGTGTTTTATCTTATTTGTTTAGCTGTGGCCTGAGTAAAAGCTTTGATGTTAGGTGGTTTTTTTTTTTTGTTGTTGTTGTTTTTTGCTATGATCTTGTAGTTGTGTGCAGATGCTGCCTGAGTCATCTGGCAAAGCGTGAAACTGAGTTATTCTTGGCTTTTTGTTGTTGCGCGGCAAGCACATGACCGTCCTAATCGAGCTGACACCCGTCGTAGCCTCCTCTGTGTTCTGTGTTAAATCGAAAACCTGCAAAGGAAAAGCCAATTTTGGACTAATGCAAACTGACTGCTGTGGATTTCAGCTTGTCTTTCAGTGCCTCGGGCCGGGTCAACTAATCATTGTTCCGATAACAGTTTTGCTAATTTTTTCTGTCATGGTTAAGGAATCAGCTGGAGAGATGAAGGTTTATACCAAAGAATGAAAAGCCTGCTCTGTTAATTACATTAATTCATTTTAATTGAGCATTTCAGAGTTTTCGGTTTTTATTTCTGTTGAATTTAGATCACTCATAGGTAGACAATGGCTTTTTTTTCAGAAGGGAGGGATTATCAGGGAACTGGCAACCTGGATGAAGGAATTGTGAACACTGCATATAACACACTTATAGAGACACACATAAACTTGACTGAGGGTGTTTCATCTTGATGTTCTTGTGCGTTTAGAAAAGTCCATTACAGCCATTTAGTCTGTTTCAGTTCCCACCAGCATGAAGAGGTGATTTTATATGTTTCCAGCAGATTTGCTTCTGGGCATTGATTGTGCCTTTCTGATCCATGAAGGTTGTCAGAGGACACCCATGTCTCCTCTATTGTTTCCGAATCCAAGAAAAGCAATTAAGTCCAACATCAGGCATTAAACCTTCCATGAGTTTGCTGTTACTATGGAAACTACCGTATCAGAAGTAGTTCATTTATTACTGTAAAACCTGTGATTTTTGACAACTATCAGAACTCCTGTTTTCGAATATTAAATAACACCTTCTGACTATTTAGAATTATGAATTAAACATTGCTGCGGTATAATACAGGTAGTCCCCGACTTACGAACAAGTCCTGTTCCGGGAGCACGTTCATAAGTCCAATTTGTTCATAAGTCCAACAAAGTGAGTCTTATATGCCTTTGATACGAATATACAATACCAATACATACCAAATACATTGACTAAATCTGTCCCCTTTCCCCACACTGTCATCATGTGTCCAAAAACCTGACTTAAAACATTTTATACATTCATTTGAATAATATACGTGAGCTACTTCCGTGATTGAAGCAGAATCGCGGTCTGTTCCTATCTGTTGAAATTCGTCGAATGTTGGCAAGTCGGGGACTAACTCTACTAAGTAAAAAGGCATTTTGCCCTAACTCAATATAAGCATTTGCTTGATCTACTTTAGTTCTATGTTATTACTGGTTAATACCATCATAAATGGATGATACTGTGGTACCTTGGCCTACAAATTCGTTCCAGAGGCGAGTTCTTGAGGAAAAATTTCACATTGTGAAATACATTTTCCCATAGGAAATAATGTACATGCAGATAATCTGTTCCAGCCATCCAAAAATATATCCAATATCACCAAATTCCAACACTATAATATTTTAGCACATAAGAAAAGACGTAAGAAAATACATGCTAATGAATTGAAATATGAAATAAATGGACATTAAATCTTACATAACCTTAATTTATGATTACAAAACTTACAGTGGCTCCCTTTTCTCCTTGATGTCGTCTTTGGTAACATGCTTCGGATCCATGTTGCTATGTCTTCACTAAATCTTGCACAAAATGTAAAAAAAAAAAAAAAATCACAACAAATATGTAAACTCGCTTCACTTGGCTTTTCACTGACCCAAACGAGTTTTGAACGGCTCCCGGAACAGCCGGGATCTATTCGGCTCGGTTCGACTGGGTCATACGCTGAAAATGCTTTGTACTCGGAGGCAAATTTCATACAGGTACAACTGTACTGTATTTATATTTGTTTCCAATTTTTTCCAAAACTTTACAGCTGCATTGTGATTTCTAAGTCTTAGTAGCAGTAGGGAGTGTTTTTCCCACATCCAGCATCAGGAATTATAGAGGAAAGAAATGAACGTGTTTTTTTTTTTTCCATTTAAAAAGATTACATACAATTTGGCCTTTTCATGAAGGTAAAAATATGACCTACAGTAGAAAACTGAACAGTTTTTATCATGCATGTACAGTATGAATAATCGCTAGCTAAAACTACTGCCTCCCTTGTGTCCATGGTGACACTGAAATGCTTGTTGGATATTATGGTGTGTCGTAGCTTGTGTTCAGAAAATGTGTTGGTGGCCTTCTGCTCAGTGTGTTTTCCAGCACTGCTGTAGACTGGGACAGATTTTTATCACTAACAGCTTGGAAAACATGACCATAAACCATCCATCCACAAGGCTATAACACTGACCGTGGCACAATGTACACAGACCTCAGAATGACAGGTTGGACCAAATCGTATGTTATAAAGTGACCACTGGAAGTGTTATTTCATGTTATGTCATGAAGTTTGAAATAAAAGAGGGATAATGATCATCGTGGTTAACCAACTGCTTCTGACATTAAGAGGAATCCTATTTACATCACTACAGTAAGTTCAGCTCATAATGCTGCATTTTGCATACTGTACATGTCAAAATTCACTTCTGCCTCCTGTGCTGTTATGAGGGTAATTACCATGCATTGGTAAATTATTTCCATTTGTGAGATAATGTGGGCAAAGAAACCCACAAAAATCTGCTCCGAGTACACAACTAAAAAGTTACTTATTAATTAAAGGGCTCATTTTCATATTATTAGATATCTGGTCCTTTTTTTTTTTTTTTTTTTTTTTTACTCAGTCTACTTCATGTCACAAGGTGCTTAATTTTTTCCTATGGGGAAGATTTAAATATGTTATGTACATAATCCAAATTAAATGTTGGAGATCTGGCACAGATTTGTACAGTAATATTTTGTAGAGATTGATTCAGTTGCGTAACATGATTCTTATTTGCGGCAATTCTTGTATGGCCACACTGACTAAAATTGATTGATTTATTTAATTTTCTGAAACTTGTTTGAATAGGTTTGCATTTGAGGTCACTGTTCTGGCAAGTTTTAAACTGCACACATTAAAAGGCAGCACAGCATCCTGTGTGCTAGGAGCAAATAATTTGCTGTTTGTTATATATATATATATAAAATACAGAAAATGTGTGTGCCAAAGAAACAAATTCAAGTTGCTAATTGAAGTCATTTTGAAGAAATTATTTTATATCTGTCCCTAAAATGGCCATTTTTCAGTGTTATACTGTAATATTAATAATAATAATGTACAATGCAGATTATTCATATTTCTTCATGGGTATTGATACTAAAAATGATGTAAGCTTCTAGAAGCATATAACCTGTGAAAATTGTTGCTTAAATGAAAGCATTACATACAAAATGAATTACAAAATTACGTACGTAGAGTGGTTACACCTTAGGTTATGTGGGCACACAACATATAAAACTATAGCTTATTCAGTTAAAATAGCTTTTTGTAATCTGCCCAATAAAAAGCAATTCATGTTGCAATATCTTCATATCAATTTTGCATTTTAATATAATATACATTTTCAGGTTTGTGTCTTTTCATGTGAAATCTAAATTGGCCAAGTTTCATCGGAATGACTTTTTAAATGTAACTTTTGAATGCAAAAAAGTCATGGACACTACATAAAAGGGCATGAGATTGTATTTAAGCAAATGTGTTTCTTTTTATTTGATAAAAAACGCAGCGTGGATCGGGAGATAAGAAGCATTAAGTAATGGTGTTATATGATCCTATCTGAAAAAAACCCCGATTGACACTTTAGCACCAATACCATTGTTTTGGCCATGTTTGTTTAGAATTGATTGATTTTTATAAAAACAAGATATTTACAGAATCGCAATACACATCGAATTGGCACCTACACTACCGTTCAAAAGTTTGGGGTCACTTTCTAACTCCAAAATGTATTAATCTCCTTTGAACAGTTGATATTGAGATGTTTCTGCTACTTCTGCTCTGTAAAGACTTCATAACGC
>JAQMYJ010000008.1:8766725-8781597 GCA_030014305.1 Clarias laeviceps
TGACTGTCATTTGCATTGACTAATTATGAAAATCAGAGAAAGATATCATTTGCATAATAATTTGGAACGTAGTGTAAATACGGCACCTTGAATACATCTTGATATGCGCTAGACAGGTATTTGCTTCTCTTTATTTGCAGAAAAAACTGGTCTGAAAAACATTGTGAATCACAGTGTTCAAAGATCCATTTGAAGTCGCATTGTAAAAAAAAAAACAACAGTAGAAATCATAGCCATATTTAACAGTACACACATACATTACAGTACACACACAATCTGACCAGAACTCACACGATTGGGAATAAACAGTTATGTGTCGCTAAAAAAACACTTGTTAGTGTTTTTTGGAGTAAAAAGGACTTCGGTTTGATTGTGCTTTGGAGCAATGGAAAAGGTGATGTGGTTTGATGACTCAGCAACATTATGTGGCAAAAAAATGATGTCAGCCGACGACCTGAATGTACTGAATGACCAGGTTACCACTCACTCACTCATTGTCTATACTGCTGTATCCCATACAGGAATACGGGGGGGCCTGAAGCCTATCACAGGAGACTTAGGGAATGAGGCAATGTACACCCTGGCCAATCCAGGGCAACTCTACGGGCAACTTAGCCTAATCTGTATGTCTTTGGACTATGGGAGGAAACCGGACTACCCGGTGGAAACCCACCAAAGCACAGACCCCGAGGCGGGAATCAAACCCGGACCCTGGAGGTGCAAGACCACAGTGCTAACCCCAAAGCAAATGTGCCGCCGCCTAGGTTATTACATCCATGCATTTTTTTCTTCTATTATGGCAAGACTCAATGTGATCTGGGAGCATGAGGAATAATTTTCACACGTAACACGCCACCACATTGCATGCTGTAATAAAAGCTAAATGCAGTTGAATGAAATATTAGTGTTCTATTTCCTTTGTTTTAAAAAAGGCAGTGTCTTCATGATTAATTCATGGTTGTGACACTAAAAATCGTGTCATGTTACATACAAGCTTTTTCATACAAATTGATTTTAGACTTCTTGTACGCTTAAACAGTACATAATAGAGAGAGAGAGAGAGAGAGAGAGAGAGAGAGTGAGATGTAAGTTGCCTTGTGTGTGTATACAGCTGTAGGGCGAGAGTGTAATAGGTTGTGCTGGAATTCCCTGGATGATCCAGATTTTAGATTAAATGGAGCGAGATTGGAGCCTGCTCTAACTATTCTCACATTGAAATCCATTTCCATGGCAACTTTGGCACAGAAAACTGTATGTTGAGAGACGAGTGAGACTGAAGAGAGAGGCCTGTTAAAATGCAGTACATCTCCACTGTGGGGGCGGATGTTGGCTTCTGCTATGTTGGAACAGCCTGAACTCGTGCACTTGTGACATTTTTGGTTCTTTTTTTATTTTTGTGATAATTGTACTATAGGTTATTAATAACAGACACACCTGACCCTGTCATACAAGAAAAGATGTGGATGCAAACAGACAATAGCTGACTTTTAGCCTGCTGGATGAGAGTGGCAGTTTTGTTTTTTGTTTCGAGCTGCAGATATGATTGGAACAGTAAGATGCAGTTCTCATACGAGCTGCTGTATGTCTAAATGTAATGTAGACATAAATACAGATCAAGCTCGTAGCTTACCTTACCCATATACTATGCAAATAAGTAGCTTAGACATTCTGGACAATTTCATTCCTGGGTTAGTTTCAATTACATTTTGTTTTTGGTCAAATATAATATATAAATATTGGCTAAGCAGTACTGACAAGTTCCAAAATGAACATCAATAACTTAGTAACTCTAATGCGTTTTTACAAATCTCTAGTTCTACCAGTTGGATTAATTATGCATGCGTGACTCAATAATATTACCTTAATGCTACATTCAATCATTTTATATCACTAATCACTTATAGCTGCAAATATTTGCAGATCTGTTTCATGAAAAAAGGAAACTGTGGTTGAAGTAGCTACCCATTAATAGTGGTCTTTTCTTGAATGAGTACATTGGTATGTCTGTGAAATGCTCCTGACTCCTTGTTGCTTCAAGGGAAACCACCTGGCTTTTCTCTCAGATCCAGCATTAAGGAACAGGTTGTACCTGGCTCTATCTGACACCAAGGCAGAGTCGTTTTTCTGTATCTGTAGATTTGCTTCACCCATAGCAAGGAGGATGGCAGATAAGGCATGATTCCAACAGGAAAAATAAAGAGATAAGACATTTATAAGAGTATAGTGAGGAAGACTGAAGGTATCCAGCTTACTAAACCTGGTCAGATGCCAAGCATACTGTATGCCTTACTGATCTGTGCAATGCAGGTACACAAACCCCTGAAAGAACAGCGAACCCATAAACCCCCTCACTGACCTTCTGAAGCTAAAACGTTTGACTTGTGCATTTGGTTTAATTCCAGGAGGGTTTATTCACTGGAGGTAACTTGGCAGCAGCCCCACACATTAGCACAGAAAAGCATGGTTTATCTTAACCAGGGTACGTCGAAACTTTGACAGAAAAAAAGAATATCCTGTTCCTTGGAAAGCAATTAATACATTAAAAAAAGACTCAATTAATATTATGTGAATAGTATTTAAATAATTTTGAAACAGTGTTTTCTTATCACAGACAGCATGTATAAAAGATAAGCATGTGTGCTGTGCAAGAGCTATTAATATTGCAGACAGTCTATACTGGAATCTATACTGGAATCTCGAAACAAATTGAATTGGCACCTGGGTATTGTGATAATGTCATATCGGCTGGTCCCTGGTTTAACCGTGCTGGACATTGGCGGCTCAGTGGTAGGTCTCTCAGCTGCCATGCGGAAGGCCCAGGGTTCGATAACCAGCCAATTATAGAAACCCCATGATGCAGTGCCAATCCCAAACCCAGATAAAATGGGAGGGTTGCGTCAGGAAGGGCTGCTGTTGTGCGGATCAGTTGGTTTGTTGTGGCGACCCCTCAACGGGAGCAGTCGAAAGACTAAGAACATCAACTGTTTAACCATGTTATACAAAAAAACAGTACATTTTGGTATAACCCTTTTATAAATCAGTTGTTCATATGGCTGACATTTTCACTATTGTGCTGCTGGTAAAAGTGTTTAAATGCATTGTGGGCACGAGTCCTCATTTATGTCAAAGTCTTTGCCTTTTCTTCTCCTTGGAATGAAAATAGAAAGTGTACTTTTAAACCATTTTTGGCTAATACTACTGAAAAAACTGTTAATTGCTAATACTATTTTAAAAAAACTGCACTTCCTATTTTCAGGAAAAGTCTTGCGCCACCCCTTGTTTCTTCATATTAAATGAAATGACGTAGATTAAATCAAAGAAGTGGGAACAAATGTTTATCTCCGACAGTATGCAATGTACCAAAAGATATAATATAACAGCAGCAATCTCATTTCCCCTCTCATCTGTTCTGACTACTCAGCATTCAGCAGATCATCTGTCATCATCTGCACCTATTTCTCACTGGTTCATGCCTTGAGTTAGAATTTTTTTTTTTTTATGCTTGAATGATCGATAGGTCGCTATTTAGCTTAATCAAAAAGCATTCCTCTGAAACTGGGCAGGTACGGGGACTGGACTGAAAATGAGAGAACTATTCCTAAAGACCCAAGTATACAAATAGTCTGGCTCTTCGGAAGCAAAATATGAAGAAATGAGGGGTGGTTCAAGACTTTTGCTCAGTACTGTAGTTAAATGATGGTAAGTACAGTATATACTTGTCTAATGTTAAGGAAGAAAATACCCTGAATACAATGTCACTTAACAATGTTGCAGAGTTTAATTAATTAATTAATTAATTAAAATAGAAGAGTGCAAATTAATCCAATCATCAAATCACAAGCTTACAGTAGGTCCTTGGAAATTTACAGTACAGAACATCTCTGGGTTGGATATCACTTACTTTCCGAAAGCTTTGAATACAAGCAAAGGCTCTTACCAATTCAGCCAACTGTTTTGCGACCAAGGAAATAAATCTTGTGTCCACCTCCATTCTCAATCTCTTAATTTCACGGTTTGGACATGCACTCAATTGTACTGCCATTTTAACAACAGATGGGATGCTTCCATTCACCTTTGACCTAAAGCCTGCCTTTCCCTTGAGAGAGTCCCTCAGCTGCATTAGCCTAAACAGAGAGCACTTCCAATCATCCATCTCCTCCAACAGCATGGCTCCCACACCAGCAGTGTACATCAAGTAATGATCCTCACCATACTTTTCTGCTACCGAGGCACTGTTAAGGCTAATAATGATTGTCATGATTGAAATGATGACAAATTGGCTGATTGAATTGAGCAGAGTGCACTTCTGTGATTAATGTGAGTGCTGTGATTTCCTGGCATGCACTAATTAACATTTGGGAGACTGATATTGCACTGTCATAAGGGGCTTTTTCTGTTTTGTTTTGTTTTGTTTTTTCATCATTCCATCATGCCATTATAATTCCTAGTAAAAAATGATTCACACTTGAAAATTATTCCATTATTCAAACTTGTTCCTATTATTTTCCACAGACATGTAATAAATCTCAAAAGATAAAAAACAAACTATAATAAAGCACTCAAAGTGTTCAGTTCAAATGTTTTTGATCCATTGTGTCCTGACTTACCAGGACCAGATCAACATGGCAGTGCTGTTGTTGCAGACAGACAAGGTCTGTTCAATGGCTGAGAAAGCGGAGGCATGAGAACTAGGCCCTGAGAAACCCCTTAACCCCAATGAGCTTGTTTTCTACATTGCTGAGCATAGCCACACAGGCAGAGTTTAGCACAGCTGAGGGCAGAGAATGTGGACGGGTGACATGTTGGTGAATACTAACTGTTTTTGCATGCTGTCAGAGACTTTTAGATTACATAATAATTGTTGAGATTTCAGGGTAACCTTAAGTGATGGGATTGTGGAGCATAAGATTGGCAAACTATTAGAGAATCTGCTTTCAATTGGTGTTACATTTTGTTGTTCTTGTCTTTACTGTCACCACCATGACTCGGACATATGACGTAAGGATAAAAAATAAAAGGGCCTGCTGATGATAATAATAATAATCAATTTCCTTAAAGTGTTTTGTCTGTCTTTGATTTGATTCCAACGCAAGTTTTTGCACAATGTGATTTTCAAAATCATTCGATTCAGTAGCACTCATTTTTATTGTCTGATTTGTTTCAAGCATCTATATTTATTACAGTAGTATTTAAAACTACTAAACTTATCTTATAAGTCCTAAAATGCTATGTAACTTGTGTAATAAATTGTTTAATTTGTATGTCCCATGCAAAGCCCTAATATATTTTTTTTTTGCCAAACATCTGCTCCACACTCCCATCCAATACTGTAAGTGGCGGTATAGCAGCAGCCGCCCATAACCTTAAAAGAAAAAGAAGCGATACTTTCACAAAACATGAGTATTTGCAGAAAATGCAAGCAACTGCTAAAAAAAAACTTACCCAATGATTCAGTTACAGTAATTGAATCGACCAACTAAAGATCGCTTAAATTGCATAATCGATTAAATCGTACGGCTCTACTCCCCAAAACAAGATTATCTGTCTGCAGGCTATCTAGTAGTGAAAATATCTTATCCAGTTAAATAAATTATGTTTCCAAAAAACGAAAAGAAAGTTTTGCTGCCTTTTTATTTTTATTACATAAACTTAGCTAGCAAGAAAGCTATATTCGCTGTGGTGCTGAACGGCTACTAGCAACTTTTAAGGTGGACTGTTTTCTTGCATGTTACTTAGAGCATACAATGAAGCTTTGAGTCAATAAACACACCTTAAATTTTAATTCTACTACCATTCTTAGACCATTCTAAAATGTATATAAATTTCAGGCAGATTATATAAGATACTCACATGGAGATAAAAAGTGGCAGGGCGTCATTCTGGTGCGCTCCAGCAGCACTTCGCCTACGGTGTGTCTATGTGGTAGTTCTGTGGATTTACACCGTATGGACAAAAGTGTTTTGCCAAACCTGTTAATTAATTGAATTTAGGTGTCTCAATCACACCTCTTAATCATCTTCAATCAGGCTGCAGTGAAAGGCGATCTTATTGCTTCAGCATACCAAGACATCTTGGACAATGCTTATACTTTGTAGCAACAGGTTAGGGATCATGTTTGATTTCAACATGACGGTGCCCCAGAGCACAATGCAAGGACTATAAAGACATGGTTTGATGAGTTCGGTGTTTGTGAACTTGATTGGCCCTAACACAGAGCCCTGATCTCAACCCCATCAAGCACCTTAGGGATGAACTGGAACGGGGATTGTGAGCCAGGCCTTCTCATCCAACATCAGTGCCTGATCTCATAAATGCTCTAAAGAATTACGAATGGGCAGGAATTACCGGAGAAACCCTCCAAACAGCCTTGTGGACAGCCTTCCAAGAAGACTGTTATAGGACCCAAAAAATGTCTAGATATAATACTGTGTTTGATGTCATTTTTGTGACATATTAAGTAGCAGTGTTTAGTGTTTACCCATATGGAAGGAACCAGCAGAGCATCTGTCTCATTTTAGACAGCAGACATCCCTGGCTCTGGAACTAAGCCACGTGGTTCCTCAGTGAGAAGTGGATTCTGTGCTGCTGTGTGCGAAATAGTCAAGCTCTTTAGGAACCTAGCCAGCTTGGCAGACTGAAGTTATTTGCATCACAGTCACAGATAGACTTTTTTGTTCTTTCCCCACATAATCACACTTTTCTGTGGCTTCCTTCCTGGGCTCGACCCACCTGTGACCGAGTCTGTTTTCCTTCTGTGAATCACTGTTGAATAATTCCATTAGTGAAAGAGACCTAAATTCTTTTCAGGGTTTTTTAATAGCCTAATGAAATTTGACACCTTTTTCTTGAATCAGCTGTTGGACCTGGTTGTTATGTCTCAGTTCATAGACAGTTATTAGATTCCATTTGTGCAAAGTTGATTGAAATGAAAGTGTATAGTGAGATATGTGGATGGATGTAAAGACAAAACAATGACTGTTTTGACTGTTAAGAGTTACATATCTGTCAGCTTATTTTGGGTACCTAGGGTTAGGAACCAATGAAAAAGCATCCATTTGAGAAGTGAGGCGTTTCACGTCATTCTTCAGAACATGAATTTTAAACCCTGAATAACAATACTGATTATAAATAACAAAGAGTTTGCGTGGCCATAAGTAGGAGTGGGTAAAATATCAGACCGGACTTTCTGAGATAAACAGCTTGTATCATGAACCTCCAGGGTCGATTCCCGCCTCGGGTCTGTGTGTGTGGAGTTTCCATGTTCTCCCTGTGCTTTGGTGGGTTTCCTCCAGGACCTCCGGTTTCCTCCCTCAATCCACACACGCAGATTAGGTTAATTGGTGGTCACAAATTGTCCATAAACAATGCAGTCAAAGCATTCCTCAACAGACGGAAAAAACATGATGGAACACTTTCAATTATGGATTGGCCTCAACAAAGCCTGAATCTCAGAATTATTGAAGCAGAATGGAATCACGTTGATGGAGAACAGAATAAAAAGACAGGCAACGTCCAAAGAAGAGCTGCGGAACGTTCTTCAAGAAGCCTGGAAATTTATTCCTGAAGATGACTACTACAAATACTAAGGAATTACTGTACAAGAAAGCTTGCCTACAAAAGTTGAAAAAAGTGTTGAAGAATAACAGTGGTCAGACCAAATTAAGATTATTTGTCCTGTGTACCTTACAGCACAATTAAATACTTTTTTCACAACTCCCATGTACAGTAGGAAGCGGACGTTAGCCGGCATCCCTCAAGCAAATTGGATGAAGGGCCTTTCTCAAGCTTGTCATTGCTGAGGTTTGAACCCACACCTTCTGCTTGGTAACCCAGAGCCTTAACCAACTGAGCCACCACTTCTCTATTGATATAAAAGCTGGTTAGAATAGTGCCTGGCGATATGTCCTCAAATAAGTATAACGACCAAGTGAATATTTGGATTACCTTGATTTATGATAATTGAATGATTATTTTGGTTTGTTTGTTTGTTTGTTTGTACTGTAAATATCCTCAATAATTAAAGCTGTTTTTTGTTTTTTTTTGTTTTTTTATTGAAAGAATTCTCCATGTCACAGACTGGATGAGTCATGTGACTACATACGTACACTACATAATGTCTTTAAGAGGACAGTATTAACAGAAAAAAAAAGTTTCTGAAATTAAAACAACTGACATAGCCAAGATTATGTCGATTAAAGTTTCTGAATATTATTTTCAATTAATTGCTCAGCCCTGTGATAGAATTATGCTCAGCCCTACATTAGAATTATACAAACTTTCTTTGTGATATATACTGTATTTATGTTTGCACATACAGTATCACTATACCTCTTAAAATTTATATACGTTTAGTCTCATTTTTCTAGAAAAAATATAAAAAAGGTGGTGGCTTAAGACTTTTGCACAGTCTGTGTGTTATGGTAAATAGCTTATTAGCGAAATTAAAACTGGCCTTTGAGTTTTAGGGTGAGCAGGCCTTCACACAGTTAGGAGTTTTGCACAAAAATTAGAAATGCATGCAGCATGACTCAAAAAAATGTAATTTTTTAAAATTTATTATTGGATTAGGTACAATTTTAACTATAGTTGATGTCTAAGGAATGCAGTCGGACTGGAGCAGAGATTTGTGTGCATGACTGGACAGAAAACAATTTTATAAAAAAAGAGAGTGACCGAGAGAGTGTTATCATGTAACAGTGGATCGGACTGTCAGAGCCTATCAGTGACCAGCTATCTCAACGCTAATCAAAACAGGCATCCCAAATTCACCAGACACAGGAGTATTGTGGAATATTCATTTTGCTTTATGTCTTCCTAAAATCGCTTTATAGTAAGGCATATCAAAATCACTATACTCTTAAATCTCTCTTTCTCTCTCTAAAAAGACAAAAATCGCCCCTGGTTGCCCCAGTGTTGAAGGAACACAAATAAAATATAATATATTTTCATGTCTGATATGCTTTGTATTGTTTTGGACTGTATTGTAGGTTCCAGAAGACATCCATGGGTACAGCTCCAGAGAAAAGCCATTCGATCCACAGTCAACGCCTCCCAAGTCACTCTCTCAGCCATGCTCACCTCCACTAGGAGCCAGTATGAGCTCGGTGGATTCCCCTATCCCTTTGGCCAGGAGAACAACAGCACAGGTGTGTGATTTGTGTGATTTCACAAATATTGAAAGTAATACCTTTACATAATCCACATACTGTAATTCAGTCATGCAACAATTAACTTTTTGAATCAAATTGAATACCTTTTCATTTCTAATCACAACAGAGCTGAGGACCTTATGCATTTTGTTTAGGGTGTCTATCATTTTATTATACGAGTATGCTGGTACACTGGGTCATCGGTCAAAAAATATACCTAGAGAGCCGTGTAAGTAATTTGCACTCAATGTTAACTGACATGCATTACAAGCTGCACCTCATTCCCCATCTCGACTGGTGCGCTCATCTCAATTTTATTCCCAATTTGATGTGGTGCTCTGGACTTTCTGTCAGGGTAAACAGACAATGTATTGATTTCTATTAATGTGAAATTAAATCTACAATCAATGTAAATTATATTAGTATCACGGTTTTATTGTTTCACAGTTAGTGCGTAACAGTATAAGATGAGACTTCACCTCATGATAGTGTTTCTTATCCTTTTTGTGTAGGTTAGTTTCTCAAACCCCTCTGGACCTCTGCACCTAAATCATATCACATCTAGTTCTTAGTTTTTTTCACGCAGGGGATGTGACTGCATTGAAAACCTTTGGGCTGTGGAAAGCCTGGTATATTTGATGCAGGATCTTACATGCATACAGTATGTCAAAGCAGTGGCAATTTAAGCAGCATTATTCATATAATGGCTTGCATTTTTTATTTACATAAAATAAAGGGAGATTAAACAAAGCATGCACTAGATGGCAAGTCAGAGCCCAAACACTCCATACCATCTGGATTCCAAACTTGAACAGTACCGTTTAGTGATTTCATGCACAGCAATGTTAAACCAAGTGATGAGCTCTTTAAAACTTTTGGTTCATTGTTGTCATGATGATTGTCCTAAATCGAAAGCCCTGGGTAGATTTAAAAATCCAGACGATTGAGCTTTTAGTAGGTTTAAAGACTTAATGAATGGCTTTTTAAAATTCCAAAAACTAACCGTATTGGGAGAAAACAGCGTTAGAACTTATTATATAACTACTGTATGTAAGTGTATGATCCTGAGAATGAAAAAAGGAGAAAAAATATATTCCTTAATATTATTAAAATAAAATTATAATTCTGTTGTTTTGCAATTTACTTCACCAATTGTCAGCGCTTGCATCCAAGTTCATTTGCCGTAAACAGAGCATGAGAGTACAGGAGCGACAGAACCATAAGAGCACTTATCAAATGTTCTCGAGTACATGGCAGTTGGACGGTTTGATGACACAGGAGCTGTCTCGCTCCTGTACCCTTGTGCTGAGAAGGCAGACGCAGCAGAGTAGAGAGTCTATAACAGGATTAAAGATGGGTAAATGTTTTGTGGGGGAAGGTCACCACAAGTGACGGTCTGTAAGTAGTCGGAAAATTAAGACATTAGGCACATCATTGACCATTTCAGTCGCCATCTGGAGCCCTGCATGGTGAAAGGCAAGTATAATCGGGCCTAAATCTGATCCTTATTTGTAACTAAATATGTTACATTGCTATCTCTGCCTGCATTCCTAAAATGTTTTTATTCCTAAGATTTTTTTCTATTCAGGCCAGCTAACAAATAGCTAACACAACAGGCAATGCTGAGCAGAATTAAGCAAAACTACAGTATGATCTATTTTTGGCTATAAAAAAAAACAGCACTTTCTTTTTCAAGAAGAAATATACAGTACTTATAGCTAAGTGTCAAATAACAATTTACACGACAACATTAACAATAACAAAATGAGAAATGATGACCATAAAACTATAGACTAAAAATTATGACCATATAACTACTGTCCTGGTTTCAGTCAATGTTAAATTGGTATAAATTGGTATAAATTGGTGTAAGTATCAAATATCAAAAATCTGTGGTGAACAGTAGATTACTACATTATCTCGTACATGAAACCCACACCCCCCAGTCTCTGCATTGCTGGAAAATCTACCCCTTTATTTGGTCATGCATTATGCACACTGTCCCAAACCTCTTGGGTATTTTCGTGTCCAGTGCTTTGCATTTACAGAGTCATCTGTCTTCTCCCCCACCTTTAGTGCCAATGTTCCAGCATGAGCCAGCCCCTCTCAGTATAAACACTTAATGTTAGGTTACAATATGTTCTTTGTTGTGTCTCCACATGCGGACATGTTTTTCTTTTTCACTGCTTTATTCTCTCTGGTTAAAGCCACAGGCTGAATTAAGTTTAGTTAGGCTAGGCACTGTCTGATCGAGAAAAATGCAGACTGTGGGATTTAAATAAGCAAATACTTAAAAGCCTTTGATTTGATCTAGTGTATCATAGGATTTATTTGTTTTTTATTTTTTTATCTTCACCATTTTCTCATTATGATTTTTGAAGTTTTAATATTTTTCTTTTCCCAAATGGGATTAATAAAAGTTCATTTTTTCTTAATAAAGTTCTCTAACTACCCATCCATCCATCCGTCTATCTATCTATCTATCTGTCTATCCATTCATCCATCCATCCATCTATCTATCTATTTATCTATCCGTCTGTCCATCCATCCACACATCCATCTAGTAGTGGTGAGCTGTCAAGAAATGTTTTTGGACATAAAAAAGTTTATGACCATGTTTGGAGATAACTTGTGTTTTGAAGATGTTTGGTTGGATCATAAAAAATTAACAGTAGATATGCTTAATAGGCTTTTTTAATGCATAATATGATGAGAACTCACAGGATTGGAACTAAACTGCTGTGTGGTGATAAGAAAACCACTTGTTAGTGAGGGCTAGTCAGAAAAAAAGGCTTTAATTGGCTAAAGAAAAGACTTTGCAGCAATGAAAAAAGCTCATGTTGTTTGACGAGTCCAGATTCGCCCTATTCCAGAGTGATGGTAGAAAAGGAAGCGAATGAAGCGATGTACGCATCATTCATAGTGGCCACTGTACAAGCCTCTAGAGGCAGTGTTATGATATGGGGTTGCTTCAGTTGGTCAGGTCTAGACTCAGCAACGTTATGTGGCAACAAAATGAGAAGACTTTATGAAGGGGTTTGACCCTCCTGTCATAAATATAATATCTTGGCCAAAAATTAACTAGGTGGAAATAAATGTTGCGACATAAGGTTTATGAAACAGCGCCATGGTGAATGTGCTCCATAATCAAAGCTTAAAGCAGTCCAATAAAATATTAGTGTGTGGCTTTTTTTTTTTTGGCCAAGCAGTGTATTTACAATAAACTCCAGAATTTATGGCACTCTTCACAATTCATTTGCAATGCAAAAACACAAACGGTTCAAGTTCACAGGGTGAATGATTTGTTAATACAGAGACAGTACCATGTATTGTAACTGGTTGAGTTTTAATGATCATTTGTAACACATATCAAAGTTACAGTAGATTTATGTAACCTCTTTATAAAGTCCCACTGTAAAGTCCCTATGCTTAAGCTGTTACTATGGAAATGAAAATGAATTTACATAATTATAGCAGAAACTACTGTCACAGCCACTATTATAAAAACTTAATATGGACTGTCAGATTTGTCTGCCCAAAAATACCGTTATGTCTAATAAATAAATATGGAGAATAACCGTACTGAGTCTGTATGGTCAAACGAAGTGAGGGTTACTTCTAGAGGACCTAGAGTTCATTTCTCTCTCTCTCTTTCTCTCTCTATCTGTCTGTCTATCTCCCCTCAGGCTTGAACAGTAGCTGGGTAGAGCTGACCGCAGTGGCTGCAGTTTGCGCCACTCTCACTGGACCCAATGGCACAGAGATGCAGGTCTCAGATCCTATCCTTGTTTCCGTCCCTCTTCCCTCAGATTCACCACTCACATCTGCCACCAGTGTCCCCATCTGGAGGTTTGAGGACAGAACAGGTAAGCACTGAGGTGACAGCCTATGTTTTTATGATTACAGCTGAAATTACAGTTACAGCTGTAACCAGATTAAGGTTACACACTTGACATCACATTAGTTTTTGGATCCTTGTGGCGAGACGTTGTATTTCAATGATATTACATAGATCTCAAAGTAGTGAGAGTAATCTATAATCATATAGTAATCCATAATCCATACAGTATCTATTGTAGATGTATAATTGTTAATATAGTGATGTTCTTTTAAAAAGAAAAAAGTTTTTTTCATCAATTATAGAAGGAGTCTTCAGTGTCGGTGCTTTATTAGTACTTGTCAGCCCGCATTATACCGCCATGATGTCAGCATCACCCCAAGTGTTCCTTATCACTATAAATTCCTTATCACTATGAATAATATTATTATCCAAATCTTTATTTTTACCACTATAATTCACCCTTACTTTTGGATGATAAACACACACTGCAGTCACCATGGGAACTTGCCTGGTTTAATGTGCAGTAAAATAAAGGATTCGTCTGCAGCAGCTGCTTGAGGTTAGAAGATCTAAGGTCCTGGTGGCAATGCTACTTCACAGAGGGACTGTTACACAACAGGGTTGAGAGAGAAACACAGACAGAGAAAGTGAGAAAGCAAGCGAGAGAGAGAGAGAGAGAGAGAGTAAAACAGCCATTTGCAACCTTGGAGCAGGCATGCTTCTAAAGCACAGAGGACAAGGACTGCACAGTTTGTGCTGGTTGCTGGGGGAACGTACAGTATTTTGAGACATACTGTAGTACACACAGCATTTTAACCAAAACAGATTCATCTGGTTGTATTTTTATAAATGAATTTCTTACGTTAAAAAAAAACAAACAATACATTTATATGGAATAAATTCCCCCTAAAAAAAACTAAAGCATTGAAGAAGAATCTTGCACATGTGCAAGAGTCATTCAGGAAAGCCTTCATAATTTACAGTAGCTACCTAATGTGAGCTAGGAAGCAGAGTAGAGACATATTGGCTAAGGTTGTGTTCAACATCTATGTAGTGGAGATGTTAATGATTAATCGTTAATAGATTAATTGCCATTGAGAACGTAACCGATTAAACATGTATTTAACGATAAGGTTTGTTTTGCATGTAGTGGTAACCTGGAAAACGCAGCTGTAATCTAATGTTAACTTGGCTATCCTTACTAGTCAGGCTCCTTACATGGATGCAAATAACTTATTTGAAGAGTCAGGTCTCCCCGATTCCTTTTGTGAACACCAGATTAAGTTGGCATGCTTACGGTGCACTTCTCCTTCCGCCGTCTTTATTTTCACAGGGAGTTCTGTCCCAGAACTGTCAAAAGTTTGGATGCACCTTCTAATGCAAACGTCTTTTCTGATTTTAATTTCGTTCTACAATGTAAAAAATTGAAGAATATGCAAAATATGCAATAAACTCTTTTGAACTCTGTTCTTGCAAGAACTATTCCACAAAGGTTGACCTCTGTGTCTTAAAGTAACAACCGATGTTCTTGTTACTTTATTATTTAATTCCATAACTTTTATCATACTTTTGGAGTCTCCACTGTTGTTCTAGAATATAGTACAGTAAATCACAAAAAAAAGCATTGAATTAGAAAGTGTCCAAACTTTTGACTAGTTCTGTATGGAGGGGTGGGGCTATTCACAGATGGGTCTTTGTGTTCTAGAGGCTGAGAAAAAAATCTCTTTAATCAATCTGCACGTAATTAAATAATATTTTGCACATTTAAATATATTTTTTAAAATAGAAAATTAGTACGTACAGTACTGGCCAAAAGTTTGGACACACCTTCACTCATTCAATGTGTTTTCTTTATTTTCATGACCATTTACATTGGTAGATT
>JAQMYJ010000008.1:8781697-8818449 GCA_030014305.1 Clarias laeviceps
AACTCCACATGTGTTCATTCATAGTTTTGATGCCTTCAGTGAGAATCTACCAATGTAAATGGTCATGAAAATAAAGACAACACATTGACAGATAGATGAGAAGGTGTGTCCAAACTTTTGGCCTGTACTGTATGTGGAGGACGTTGTTGTCCCCCCACGCACGCACACAATAAATTAGTCCATGGGAACGTGGTCTGTGCTGCAAGAACTGTTTAATAAAACTTAAAAGCATTTAGTTATCATTACTTAACAACGATTTGCAGAGCTGGGCAGGAGTAGCTCAGTGTTTATGGTGTTAAAATGTCCCCAGTTTGAGTCCTACACCACCAAGCTGCCACTGTTGACAGATATGTCTCAAGGGATCATCGGCCCCGTAGTGTCCAATAGCATGTGGACAGACCCTTATCTTAGCCTATGGAGGAATGGTGGCATACTGGTCAGCACTATGAACTCACACCTCCAGGATTTAGGATCTACAGTAAGTACCACCTGCGTGAAGGTTGCATGTTCCCCTCATGCATGGTGAGTTTAAATAAAGATTTATTTATTTTTTTGTGGGGGGCGGGGGGGGAGGGATAATCTCATACTATATGACAAGTACAGTAATAGTCTTAAAATTTGCTGAAAGGATGTCTTTCCCCTGTAGTCGAGATTTTTCAGTTAGAACTCGAGGCCTCTTCCATAGTTGATGGAACCTATAGTTGTAGTTGGTCATGTGCTGGACAAGAACAACCATGGGCTGCTTATCAAGTTCTTGTATATCTTCTATAACATAACTCGAGGAATAAATTTGTCTTTGTAAGTTGTTAGTCAAATATAATTTAACTTGCTTTCCTATAAACAGCTTTGACTTGTCAGAACCTTGATTAGAAGATAGATTACACTAGATTAGATCATACATCATGTAAAATGGAGATCTCAGTCCATCTGGCTGTTAAGCGACAGCTTAGTAAAGCGAGCTGGGGAAGAATGGATATGAATATGCAGCATGTGTGGGTGGGCAGAATGTACTGGAATTTGGAAGAAAAGAAAAAAGCATGAATAAATGGATAGGCGCAGACATGTGATGTGGGTGTGTGTATAAGCATGAGTTTAAGAGAACAGTCTTCCTTTGAAGCCTATTTGTTTTACAGACAGTGAAGAGCTTAGCCTCTAGTGTGAGGAAGGCTGGTTGCATGACCTGTTCTGGGAAAGCCCCCAATTTCAGGGACTGAGTAAGGATTGTATGATTTAAGGACATACATCTCACCCTAGTGGACAAACTTGGTCAGGACAGCTATATTGGATCTGTAAATCTGCCTCTATGGATTTGACCAGTAGAGCATTCAGTGTATAAATTACAGCCCAGCATGTAGCTTCAAAAGGGGTAGCGAAGTTTGAAAATTAGATGGACTTAAATAACTGTGACAAGAAAATAAATGTGCCTAGCAAAGAACTTGGCCCAGCTTAAAGGGAGTTGTATACAATGACAGTTTAGCTTTGAATGTAGCTTTGAATGCTACCAGAGATTTCAAAATAATTTATTTAGCATTATGTGTTGAGAAAGAACAGAACAAACTGTAATGTCTTTATTAGTTTACCTTATTAGGGATTTTTCACTAAAATGCTACATTTCCTGTACTGTCTTGTATGCTTTAAATTTGCTCAAGTAAAAGTACAAGAACATTTAACAAAAGAACAGATTTTAGTCTGTTCTGATAAATAAATTGGTGCTTTTCTCTCCAAAGAATCAAGGAAATGTGAAATCTTTGTCTAATGCTAAGTAGCAATTTTATTTTTTAACTTTGCAAATGTTAGCTAATATAATAATAATACTGTTCATGATGCACATGCTATTAATATAATTCTGTTCATGATGCACCTGCTAGCTGAATGCTAACAATACAAGCTGCCTAGATGAGTATGCATATTTATATAGTGTATACAGCAAGATATTAGAGTGATTGGTTTTTCATGTCGTTTTGTCAGGTTAACAAAGTGGAGAGTGTGTGTGTGTGTGTGTGTGTGTGTGTGTGTGTGTGTGTAGGATAAATGTTGTCCATGAATAAGCAGAGCAAGCAATGTTCCCATTGTCACATCTTGAAATTTAGCCTTGTTTGGAATTTAGATTCCTGTCTGTTGCTAAAAATGGTTCTACAGAAATGTAGTGGTGTTTTGTTTGTAAATTTAACGATTATTTAGTGATCATTAGCACCTTTGCACCCATTGGCAATTATTTGAATTGCATTTTAATGTCTTGGGCTTTGTCACTTTTATCATAGGGGTCGCCAGATCGGATCATTTGATCCGTAAGATCTGGCACAGGTTTTACACGGGACGCCCTTCCTGGTTGCAGCCCTCAGATTTTCTAACAGGGCTTAGGACTATCATTGTCTGCAGTGGTTGGGACCTACGGGGAATAGGGTAAAAGCCAGGTAAAACCCAGCAGTGGTAAAAGTTGAACACCACCATTTGGCACTAAACTAAAAAGAAACAATTCTAGGTGTCCCCTTCTTTCCTTGCATCAGAAAAGCCTCCACAAAGACTGACACTATTTTAAAAAGGCTAAAATCCTAAAATAATGTAATTATTTAATTTACCTTCACATAGCACTTAATAACTTTATAGTCACATAGTAACTAGATGAAGATGGTGGTGTAGTGGTTAGCACTGTCGCCTTGCACCTCATGGAGTGCATGGAGTTTGCATGTTCTCCCCGTGCTTGGTGGGTTTTCTCCGAGTTCTCCGGTTTCCTCCCACAGTCCAAAGAGATGCAGGTTAAGCTAATTGGTGTTCCCAAAATTGCCTGTAGTGTTTGAGTGAGTGTGTGTATGTGTGTGTGCCCTGCGATGGATTGGCACCCTGTCCAGGGTGTACCCTGCCTCGTGCCCTAAGTCTCCCCCGACCCTGAATACAGGACTAAGCGGTATAAACAATGAGTGAGTGAGTGAGTAACTAGATGGCTTGTTCATCCTATGGTTTGAACTTCTATATGGGATCTCAATGTGTTTATCCATCTGTGGTTGCTCTACAGGTCTGTGGATAAGAAGTGGTGCAGGCTACATTAAAAAGGATGGGTCTCATGTGACTTGGAGTTTTGTGGCTTCACATTTAGGATACTGGCTTGCAGCCTTTCCGTCAGCAGGAGGTGAGTTCTGCTTTGCCCCCGGCATTGAAATACACTACCAGCCAAAGCCCTTCTTTGTTTCGTTTTAAAAGTATAAAATGTGAGTTTTTGTGGAATGATGCCAGCATTTGATAAATTAGACTATAATATTTATATGGCAGTCAGTAAGTAAGTAACCTTGAGATTCCCACTAAGCTGAAGAGGAGAGTCATGCTATTATATCCTAATATCCTAAAGCGGTCATGCTGTCAGAAGTTAAAAACACTTATAGTTTTTCTATATTTCTGTTCCAGGGGCAGTGCTGAACAACTCTGGACTGAGAGACATAACCACTTACCATACCATCTTCCTTCTGACAATTCTGGGTTTTATGGCCCTACTGGTTCTTATCTTACTCTGCTTGTTGCTGTACTACTGCAGGTATCTGGGCTCCAGCTGTCCATACTGAACAGATTGAACCACAAAACCAAACAGATTAATGACTCTTTTTACTGGGGGTGGTCTTTACCTAGCTGTGATGCCACCTGTACAGAAGCTTAGCTGCGGGACTGTAGTGAATGCAGTAATACTAGTTCAAAACCTTTTCTCTATACAACATAAGGGTGTAAATATGGTGACTGTCAAATTTGTGGACGTCCACAATCTGTTGCCTCAAGGATGAAAGCACAGGATTGGCTAGAAACTAGATGCATACTTGCATATATAAGTATACCTTCAGGATGAATTAGACTATTGACTGCTTATGAGGCCTTATAGCCTGGCATCAGTACCCAACCTTACTAATGATCTTGTGATGAATTTGGCAAACCCACCACAGCCATGTTCCTTGCCATAATAGTGAGGGCTATTAGAAACATCGGGAGGGGGTAGAGTTTTAGAATGGAATGTGCAACAAGAAAATATAGGTGTGATAGTCAAGTGTCCACATACTTTTAGCCATGTAGTGTACTTTGTGTACTTTGATGTATTTTGTCCATTCAAAGTCAGTAGTAATTTGTCTTATGTTCATCTTATTTGTCAGGAGGAGATGTCTAAAGCCCAGGCAACATCGCCATAAAATGTATATCTCGTCTACTCTGGAGAGCTCCAGAAGGGACCAGGGCACATCCACCTCTCACCTTAACCTCATCAGTGGTGGACGTTTGGAGACAGCTTCCTCCACTGGAGATGGTTTGAAATCAGACCTGTCCTCTACAAGGGATTTGCACAGCTCACGAGAAGACTTTTTCAGGGGCAAGCAGCGCCATCCTAAAGGTAACAGCAAGCAAGGCGAGAGCTTTCCACTACATGTCACCTGTTCCACCAATACCAACAATCTGCTTCTGCACGACGACCATGGCAGGAGTTATAGTTCAACAGATGATTCTGATGATCGTAGGAACCATCTTCATACCTATAATTCAAAGGATAACCAAGGTTATTCATCTGATCCTTCGTCTCCCCCACGGTTGCTCCCATTTGCTGGTCACTACCAGGAGCAAAGACGAGAAAGCAAGCCCCCAGAGTACTCCACTTCTCAGGCTGCGGATAACTTGACAAGACCTGTCTCCATGAATGCACAGCCTGGCCAGCTGATCTTATGCCACTCTATGGAGCAAATGAAGGACAGCATGTACCACAGTGTTGTTCCCACCTTAGTCATCCCGGCACATTACGTGCGCCTGTCCACAGATTTGTCATCTGTGGAACAAGCTATGGAGAGGCAACAGCTGCTGCAGCATGATATGGAGGCCATTCAGGTGAGCATGTCATTGCCTCAACAGCAGAGTCAACAGCTGCAGGAAGCCAAGCTGCAGAATGAAACAGAAAAAGCCAGACAGCATGGAGAGGAGTCACAGGATCAGAACTGGAGTTCGGATGCCTCCTCTGGCCCAGTCCATATCCCAGTGCTGTTCAACGAGTCTGGCATGACAAAGATGAATGGAGAACTGAAGGCTCTCACTGAGAAGAAGCTACTAGAACTGGGTGTAAAGCCTCATCCTTTGGCCTGGTTTGTATCCCTTGATGGTCGTGCCAATTCACTTGTCCGGCACTCCTACATCGAGCTGGGCAACGAGCCTCTACGGATACCACAGGAACACCATGCAGAGACATACCCTGGAAACTCAGGAAGGTCTTCACAGAGAAAAAGCAAAGAGGAAAGAAAGGCAAAGGAAGCGGGTGAGCGAAAGGCTCATGGCAAAGTTTACTCTAAGCTCCCAGTCATTAACACTGCAAACCCCAGCACCAGCAGTGAGACCCGCACAACCCCCTGCTCACCAGAGGATGGCTCCGTGGCACCACTACTTGATGACACTCCAGAGTCTCGAGGTGGAACTTTTCCACGTAAAGGACGCAGCCAAGGCTACAGTGTCCACAGCAGTATCCCAGAAGACCACATAGATTTGGAGATCAGCCCGGATGATGATGACAATGATGGAGATGACAAGGACGATGAAGGTGAAAATAAGAAGAGCCCGTGGCAGAGGCGGGAAGAGAGACCGCTCATGGTGTTTAATGTCAAGTAGTCCTGATAAGCGTAGAATTGTTGTCATGGACTTGGTTGGGTTCCCTGTATGCCACATCTACAAGTAGGGTAACATGATATTGCATTCAGAGATTGTCATGGTACCTTAATGTGAATTTCCTGACCCACTTGAGGACAAAACCAAGCAGGTAATTTTCTATGAAGCAGATTATAGAAGAAGTAGGCAGAGGTGGATCACCAAGAGTAGAGACAATATGATTATAATAGTGGCTTGCCTCTACTTGCCAGCTAGTACTTAAGGCTCATATTTTTTTTGGGTGTCCTGCAGGTAGAGTATTTTCTAGGATGTGAACACCACTAAACCAGATTATGTATTTTTTAAGTCTAGTTAATTTCTTGAGATAATTTGCTGTAGTTAACTCTAAATGTCATTACCCTGTATCTTCTTTGTACCAGAGACTTCTCCATTGTTTTGGGAATGACTATGAGCCATTTTTAAACTGACTTTGAGACATAATTAATTGGCCCTAAAGAATTTCTTAAGAGTTTAAATGCCCAAAAAATGTTTAAAAAACATACGAACTGAATTTTGGAATGTCTGTCGTTTTGTTAGTTTTTTTTCTTAATTATTCAGGCTTTCAAGAAAGTTTGGATTTGTATATTTGGCAATGAAATAGAGATGTGTGTATCTGTGTCTGAAGCAAACATCACAAAAGGGAGTAGAACATTGCTGGGTTCATATTAATTTGCCCCTTTAGAATCTGTTCTTAATCATTTTCACAGTTCTGGGAGGCTTTCATTTTTTGCAGCTTTGCTGATTGTGATATTCTATGACATCCAATTCAAGCTCATTTTTCTGAGCCTCATAGAAAAAAAAAGTTTTGCAATTTCTTTGAATGATTAACAGTTTTAGCTCCCTAAAATGGTCTCATTATTATTTTAACAATATCTGCCAACTTGTAGCATTGTCACAATGCATTCAGTCAATTTTGGCCACTGACGCTGCTATATTTGCACTGTATGGCAAAATAATGGTTTGGTTGAATGAAAAGTTAAATGAAGCTGAATTTTATGGAAGTAACTGCGAAAACCATGTTGTATTTGGCCAACCAGGGGATAACCTTTCATTGGCCATAATCAAATTCGATAAACGCCAGAGAAATACTGACAACAAACAGAAAGAAGCCATGTTATAATAAAATGTAGACCTATAGTGTTACAGTTCCACAAAAGGACAAATCAAAAACAATCATGCTAGATGGAACCTTGTTATCCAGTTTAGTTGGCAGTCTTTTATTTTTTTTTCCTCTAATGTGTAATGTTTTCATTGTCTCAACAGTCATTTTTATGTTCTTACCAAAATTTAAGTTAGCTGGGGGTTTCCTAGGAAGCTCCGGGCAGGACACACACACATACTGTACACACATACACACACACGGGCAACTGACTACATATCCACAACAACCTTGTAAGTTATTATAATTTAAATCCAGTTCATTCTCGCAGTGGATATGTAACATTTATTCACAACGTTGATATAGCAGGATAAAGCCTAAAAGCATAGCATAAAAGTCATTTTAATTATCTACCTCTCCTTTTCCCCTTAAAAGGTTTTTCAATCAACTGTATACCAGCTTGTACCTGGCTGTAGTTCTTGCACTTGGCACCAGAAGACACATGTACTGCACAACAAGGTTTCTTTATTTGTCAAGAAGTGTTCTCCGAGTTATCGAATTTGGAACGGTGATGAATAAATTAATTTTGAGGACGTTTATCAGGTATTATTTTAACATATTTAAGTATTGCTCAGTGAAGCTTGCTTACAAAACTTCGTGAACCACTTGTTTCATAGCACTCTAGTGAACTTAGAATTTTATTTTGGCCTTGTGTTATTTTGTCTGTTTCCTGGTTATGGCATTATACAGTATTTACATGCAAGATGTACTAATTATTTACATGTTTCAAATAATTGAAGTCATTATGATAAACCATTTTAATTTTTTTGTTTGTTTGTTTTTAAACATCACTATTTGTAACATATAAATCAGTAAATGCTATGTACAGCATGCCAAAGTTCATACTAAGTGAAGAACTAATGATGTACTAGCATAATGTCGGCTGTCCTGTAACACACTCTTTCTTGCTGCCTATAAAGTGCCTTTCTGTATCAGACTCAATGACAATCTGGCATACAAGGCCAGTTTTCCGCATACAAATAAGGCAAGACTTCTGCACTGTCATTGTTTTTGCTTCAGCAAGGCATATCCTGTGTTCAATAAACCAGCCTGAAAATATTTTATATTATACTTTTGGTCTATTTCTGATCAATAACTGGTATAATAAATTCCATCCTGTAATAGGACACTGAACACATTTATGGCCTTTTGTTTTTTGTGCTTATGGAGAAACGTGATAAGGATGTATCTCCAGCTTTACAGAGATTTTTTTAATCTGTAATTTTCGATCATTTGTCTACACATAAATCTGTAACTGATTATATCATTAGAATTTATCTATATGAATTTTATTACAAATAATTTTTTCCAGTCTTAAGACTATCATTTATATTTACAAGGGGAAAAAAACTATTTTAACATGCCAAAGTCAGCAAAACATCAACACTCAAATCTTAATATCTAGTCACCCAAGTGTAGGTTAATTTTAAAAATACTTTCACATGTCTTTTAGCCTTATAATTTAGCTTTAAACCCTGGCATATTTGTAGAATAAGTTTTTTTTTTTTTTTTTTTACTGTTGTACTGATTTTCTTGCACTTCTGGAAGCAGCTTCTCTGGATAGCAGTATCTGAGAAACATGGTAAATGTGCTGTAAGTATGTTTTTGGAACGAAAAGATGTACTGAAATCATGTTTTAATCACATTTCCCTGATTTTTTGTTTGAAAAGTCGATATTTTTGCACATAAATTCTTCCCACACTGTCTACAGCCATTACCAAAAATAACATAATATGGCCGCTAAGGTATGTAATAAGAGGCGTGTTCAAGTCAAACCGGGAATTGTGGTGAAATTTCTCATGAATGGAGGCGTAAAACTGATCAACATTTACAATACATACATTAACATTACAGCCTTTACAGTACAGTGATGAGGCTTGTAGTTGCAGTAAAACATTTAAATGGTGCAATCATTGTAAAACGTATGTCCATAAATGACGAGCTTGGCTAAGGTAACTCGAAGCTCACTGCAGTTGTTCCCGCGAACATTCACAAGTAAAACAACTGCTCCTCGAAAGTCAACAACTTACTTGTCACCAACTTGTGGAAGAGACAAATCTGTCTGTGGAAACTGTTGTCATGATGATGCTTATTCTTGACTCCATTTCCTAGCACACACTACAACATCCACATCATCGTAATGTCATTCACTCAAATCTGGTTGATTAACTTGTCTATATATAGTGCTTGTTTTGTTTGTCATAAGAATTTGTCCTAGTTTCTAGCCACATCCATATAGCCATATAGCCATATTTATACCTCATGTTTGTTTTGTTTTATTGTGTGTAAGGTCCACATTAATAAACTTCTATCTGCACTTGCACCCTGAATCTCCCCATACTGTACATGACAACTGTAACCACAATCATTTACGACCACCACTTGCACATTACAGGAAGTCAATTGGGAATTATTGCCACATCAAGCGTACATACTGACCTCGCTCCAAGCTATTTCTACATGTTTGGGCCGTTAAAGGAGTTCCTGGGAGGCCATATGTGCGATCGGCAGTCATGAAAGCTTTCTACCTTGATGGCGTCCAAGCACTAATGAAACAATTGGATGAATGCGTTAGTGTAGCAGATTACAGTATATTGGACAAATGTGCTTCATGGTTCTGGTCCTGAAATATTTACTTTAAATAGTAAATGGTTGATTCAAACAAATTATATTTTTGTTATTCCTAAAAGTGTTAAAAGGAAGTACACAATTTTTGCCTGAAAATCCTTCAATCCCTGTATGTTTCCTGGTAATATGCATGAGCAACTCTACAGATAACTTTTTAATTGGAAATTAAATATAGTCTATCCATTTTCAACCGCTTATCTGAAATCGGGTCCCATGGGGGTAGCAGTTCCAACAGGGTACCCCAAACTTCCCATTCCCTGGCTACCACAACCATTTCTGACTGGGGGATCCTGAGGCCTTCCCAGGCCAGTGTGGAGATATAATGTCTCCAACTAGTCCTCTGTCTGTCCTGTGGCCTCCTCCAAGCTGGAGGCGTCCTGATGGCATTCTTACAGTACTTGATGCCCGAACCAGATCAACTGACTTTCCATGCAAAGGAGCAGTGGTTCTACTCCAAGTTTCTTATGATCGACTGAGCTTCTCATTAAAAGTAAAATGTAGTGTAAGTAACTAATATTGAACTTAGCTAGAATTTTATTTGCCATCTAGCCAGCTATATTAAAAAAATATTTAGGCATTATGTAGCTTTTATGTATAAATATTATGTTTATTTTACTTTAGTAAATTAGTCTTGTAAATATTTTTCATTCTGTAGTAATTAATGAGTTCAACATAACCATGGAAGTTTCCATTTTTCCTTGGGTGGAATTTCTGCCCGGTATGATGATAAATTAATCAGTTGACACTAGTCTGGTGGCATGGTGGCTTAGTGGTTAACACTGGCACCTTGCACCTCCAGGGTCAGGGTGTGCATGGGTTTTGCATGTTCTCCCAGTGCTTGGTGGGTTTACACCGGGTACTCCGGTTTCCTCCCACAGGCATGCAGATTAGGCTAATTTGTGTCCCCAAGTTTGCCCATATATTTTCCCGGATTGTCGAGGTCCCACCACAGTCGAAAAATGGGGATACTGTAAATACAATGGTCACTATTGGGCTCGAAGCTCCATAGTTGGACTACAGAGGTTCCTAGATGGGGGGGGATGGATGACACACTAGTCTAACCTGGCATTAGGAAAGAAATAGGCTAACTTATTTAAAAAGATTATAGCTAGTTAACATTTGCACATTAGCACAACTAGTACTTTGGATTAAATGAAGTCTGTGCTTTCTAAGGAGACACCTCATGGTGGTAGGACCTCTGGTCAACATTCACACAACATGCACACAGACCCAACGTTTGAATGGAATTGAACTCGGGACCTGGAGCTGCAAGGCATATTAAAGTGTGTGTGTGTGTGTGTGTGAAGCTAAGTAATACGTAGTTTAGAAACAAAATGCAGTTATATGTAACAGACAGAAGTTACATCAGGTCAGTTCTTACACTTCGAATATTACATTATGATTGATTATTACGTTTTGTAACATGTGTTTAATATACGTCCCGCCAGATGGCGCACAATTTTCCTTACAAATCAGTATAATCGGATTGAGTTTATCCGTAGAGAACGAATGCGAGATTTAAACGGTGTTTTGCACTAAATTTGAGACTAATATTGAATCGAAAATTAGCCGCTGTGATAAAGGTTGATGATTTCATATAATTGTATTTGGTTAAATTGATTGAACTCGCACGCGCAAGCAGTCGCGCGGACGCGTTCTCGTGCGGCTCTTCCCGCTCGTCTGTGTGTGCGCGCGCGCGTGTGTGCGTAGGGGAGAGAGAGAGAGAGAGAGAGAGACGGGGAAACACAACTCTGGGACAGGAGCGGTGATAAAAGGACTGAACGGGGACTCGCCTGGAGACTCAGGAGCTGCTTAGTAAGTTTTAGTGTAACCCGTATAATAACCTGTAGGGTTTGAATTCTTAGTGTAACCTGTAAAAAAAAAACTGTAGAGTTTGAATTCTTAGTGTAACCTGTAAAAAAAACTGTAGGGTTTGAGTTCTTAGTGTAACCTGTAAAAAAAAACTGTAGGGTTTGAGGCGTTGGTGTAACCTGTATAATAACCTGTAAGATTTGAATTGTTAGTGTAACCTGTATAATAACCTGTAGGAATTCAGCCGTTAATGTAACCTGTATAATAACCTGTAGGGTTTAAATTGTTAGTGTAACCTGTATAATAACCTGTAGGGTTTAAATTGTTAGTGTAACCTGTATATTAACCTGTAGGAATTCAGCCGTTAATGTAACCTGTATAATAACCTGTAGGTTTTAAATTGTTAGTGTAACCTGTATAATAACCTGTAGGTTTTAAATTGTTAGTGTAACCTGTATAATAACCTGTAGGAATTCAGCCGTTAGTGTAACCTGTATAATAACCTGTAGGGTTTAAATTGTTAATGTAACCTGTATGATAACCTGTAGGGTTTGAGCTGTTAATGTAACCTGTATAATAACCTGTAGGGTTTAAATTGTTAATGTAACCTGTATGATAACCTGTAGGGTTTGAGCTGTTAATGTAACCTGTATAATAACCTGTAGGGTTTGAGCTGTTAATGTAATAACATGTAAAGTTTGAGCGATTAGTGTAACCTGTATAATAACTTCTAGAGTTTAAGCCGTAAGTGTAATCTGTATAATAACACGTGAAGTTTGAGCCGTTAGTGTAACATGTATAATATCATGTGTGGTTTGAGCTGTTAGTGTAAACTGTATACTGTACCTGTAGAGTTTGAGCCGTTAGTGTAACCTCTATAAAAACCTGTAGAGTTTGGGCTGTTAAAAGAGTATAATAACCTGTAGAGTTTGAGCCGTTAGAGTAACCTGTATAATTAACCTGTAGATTTAGAGCCGTTAATGTAACCTGTATAATAACCTGTGGGAAGCAGAGCGGTGCCGGATTGCCCAAGGATGGAGCAGGCATACGGGGCAGGAAAAGCCGGAGGAGCCTTCGATCTGATAGCATTTATACAACAGCCGCAGCCTATCCTCCGTCTGGTGTGCTGGGTGAGTACAGGTCTCTAGTTCAATGTAATTTTAAACAGTTAAAAAGTACCACCTGCTGTTCTATTGTTCATCAAACCACGCTGCCATTGTATACTTTCTTTATACCAGCAAATCCCTAAATGTGTTTAATTTATTACACAAATCATACAGAAAATATTCCTGTGTGCCAGCCTCCCAAAATGGCCGTTTTTAAATTTGTGTTTAATTTACAATCATAAAGACTCATTAAAACCACACAGTTTTGATAAACTCAGTGTGTTTTTCTGTGATTGTAGATAATCTACAGGTTCAAAATGTTGTGTTTTCCTATATGCTTCTCCGCTCACCACAGTTTCATTTAATGTTAATAGATTGAGTATGATCCAACAGCTTGGCATAAAGGCTGTGTGTGTGTGTGTGTGTGTGTGTGTGTGTTTGCTTGCATGTTTGTGTTAGAAAGAAAGGGAGAGGCACAATCCCCTGAATGTTGCATATGGTATTTGAACACATGGTGAGACGGTGGAAGAGAGAGATTACTGATGGATGACAGAGAGAGAGAGAGAATGAGAGTAGGTGGGGGGGAAGGGAAGGCAGGTGGCTTTAGAGGTTACTATAGTCTACAACTGTCTTGACTTTCATCACTTGTCATTTACTTTTTGCACTTTTGTGTGAAAAGATATTTGATAGGTGTCACATTATACAGTAGTATGGTGTTTACTGTGCAGTGCCCTTTGTCATAGTAACTTCAGGTTTATTTTTGGTTTTATATTTTAACCTTTTTTTTTTGTCTGCTTACACTCATTAGCCATAACATGAAAACCACCTGATAATGTTATGTAGGTCCCTTTATGCCCCCAAACATGATCGACTGACCCAGTCATCTAGCCATCACAGTTTAGTTCTGGTTAAACTGATTACATTCTTAAGTAATTTTCTTAACATTTCATTAACATTCTTAATTTTTCCTGCTTCCAACACATCAATTTTGAGAACTGAATGTTCTTTCCCCGTCTAATATGTCCAAATTCTTGACATGTGCTATTGTGATGAGATAATCAATGTTACTTACTTCAGCTGTCAGTTGTTTTAATATAATGGTGTCTAAAACAAATAAATAATAAATATAATATAATATATATGAAATAATAATAATAAAAATTTTTAAAATATTAATAATAAAAACTTCTCCAGTCCATAGTCATGTGCTGAGTTTTTAAAATACACAGGGATATACCGAGTGATGATGAATGCTTGATTTTGATTTGTTAAAAGTATACGGTGCTGTGAAAAAGTATTTGCCCTCTTCCTTATTGAAATGTTTTTATATATCTGTCACACTTAAATGATTGAGATCATCAAACAAATTGTAATATTACACAAAGATAACAGAGGAAAATACAAAAATACAGTTTTTAAGTGATTTCCTTTTTTAAGGGTAAAACTGTCCAAGGTTTGATAATCACAATCATTTAAGTGTGTCAAATCTGCAAACAAAAAATAATAAATAAATTCAGGAAGGGGACAAATACTTTTTTACGGCACTGCATTAAAGCACTTTTTTCATTCATTCATTTTATGTCTATACTGTAGTTACAACAGGAATGTGTATGGCATCCACTCCAAAGAATTCATGTGTAATTGTTAAGGAGTCTCCAGTGTCAGTGCTGTGTAACAGTCAGAGGTAATTCTGTAAGGCAAGACTTTTCTTGCCTTGTCAGTAGTTCTGACAAGAGTCTTAAGGAATCGGGACAGAGGACTTTGCAGTTTATCAGTAACACGAAAGACTTTTTCCTTTTCTCGCTGGTGACGGAACTATTGTGGATTAACGTAAGTGATGGATGGAAAAACTTATTTAACAGATGTTTTAAAATATTAAGTGTTGAAGGAAAATGCAAATGTTGCCAAATTGTTTTGGTTTAAGAGGAATAAAACATTTTGCGATGAGCTGTTATCAAAAACAATTAACTTTTAAGTGGTAACAATACCTCCACATCATATGAGCATCATACTGTACCACTCTGTCTTGAGTTATTTTCTTTTTTTTATCTCCTACAGTATGCCATATATGTATCTCAGTGAAGTTGAGTTCCTCCAACAATATTTGATGGGAATGTAAAAGCTGGAAACTAAAAATCGTAACTGCTGTGGCTCATAAATTATAAAAGCTAGCTGTCATATTGGTTCTGCAATATAATATAATTTTATAATAATTGAATCTATGACCTCATTATCACTCAGTAGTTCTAAGAACAACATTTTGTTCATGTTCCTGTTGGCTAAAGAAATCAGCTACAACATTCATTCATAATTCACAGAGTATCCTGAGGACATGATGTTTGTTTGTGATTATACAAGGCCAATGTGAAAATAGAAAATTTGTTTGGTACAGTAGGTGTTTTCATAAAACACTGGTGGAATATACAGTGGTGGCTAAAAGTATTAAGACAGCATATTCCATGTATTATACAGTAGTATATAAGTCCTGGGCACAAAACAGGTGATTTTACATCTGTTTGAAGAGTTGAGCTGATTAACTGCAAAACTAGTGAAAAACTGACTATGTGACAATGGTGTTCAGCTTCTGAAGTCTTGACTTGGGTCGGCTCCAGACCTAAACCTGATGTAAAACTGTTAGACAATGTGAAGAAGTCTGCAGCATCAATAAACCATCTTCTGTACATGATTTTGAGGAAGCAATGAAACAGGCATGAATTGAGCAAGTGACACGAGAGTATCGCAGTCGTATTTCTGACCCCATGCCTAGCTGGATCCAATCTCTTTTGAAAAATAAAGAACTTTATGCTATATATTGTTTGTTGTATAGTAATTTTGTTCCATTAAATAAACAATTCTTGTTATCGTAATTAACATTATTTTTGAAAATTGAGAATGTCATTAAAATGTAGATTTTTGTTTGTTTGTTTGTTTGTTTGTTTTTGTTTCAATACTTTTGGGCGCAACTGTAGGTGTTCATTGGAAAAACGTTCCTAGTGAGTTCTGAGTGTTGCGTGACACTTTTTCCACATTCCCATCAACACCATCTGCTCTTAGGTTCATTCAAAGTATAAATAAATAAATATATAAAAACAGCTGAAGGTCAAAACCTTTCTTTTTGAACATGTGAAAAGACAGTTATTGCTTTCACAGTCGAGCTATTATTTTAGGACATTTTTAAAGTTTGTAAAATTTCTTTAGCTTTGGTATTAGTAGAAACGTTTGTCAAATATCAAACTCCTGTTTTTGGCAAAAGCCATCATTTAATAATTTCTGATCTGGCTAAAAGTGATATAAGACCAAGCATGCTTTTTACATGTGAATGGAGGAGGTGCGTGTACAGTATAAGGATGAGAATCTCCAGGGTAAAAGAGTCTTGTCCATCTAATAGTTTGAGTAAGAGCTGTTTCAGCATAATATCCACCTGACATGACTGTAGTTGACTACTAGACTACTAATTTAAACGGCTTGATTAAAGCCTTCTTTAACTTTAAATTACTTAAATTATTTTATTTATGTACAAAGGGTTCATCATGGCTACATGGAGGGGGATGGACTTGTGAGAATATTGTGTGTTCAATGACTTTGTTTGACATTATGCTGTGTTTGTTACCAACAGCTTAATGAATATTAAATAGAAATGCACTTGAATAGGGCTTTGTTGTTTTTAATGGGTGTGTTTATGAAAATGGCTGTATGAATTGAATGGTTTATGCCACACGTTTGTCAAACCTATTCCCTTAACATACATCTGCAGTGTTTCATTTCAAATTCAATGTGGTGGTGCATAGAGGCATATACTGTATGTGTATGACAATATTATTAATATTATGTTAATATAATATACATTATATTATCATTATATACAAATAGCTTAATTTCGAGACATTCTTTTTTTTAAATAAGCACATTACATATTACAGTCTTCTCAAAATAGTGTTAAAAAGGCACAAATACCAATATTTTCAAATGTAATTGTTTTATATGTACTGTATATTTCTATATGACTTTTGGATAATGGATAAATCAACCTGCACATTGTGTTTTTGGTCTTGTAAATATCCAATTTACAAACTCATTCTCGGTTTGGTTTTTCCTAGTGAGACTATGAGGAATGTGTTTAAGATGATTTGGCCCCAGATCTCAATCCAAGTCCTCAACTTTAGAAGTTACGGAATATAAAGGGTCTGCTGCTAACATATTGGTGCCAGATACCACAGCAAACTTTTAGAGGTCTTGTGGAATCCATGGATTGCAGCTCTTTGGGGGGCACATGGGGAATCAGCATTATACTACGCAGATATTCTGTATGTTATGGCTGATATGGCAAATACTGTATGTTATATATAGTGTGTATTTTAAAAATAAAATGTACTTATCTTGTCACATGATATGAATGCACGGTATGATATGGGATCCTGGGCATGACACAGGGTCTGGTGTTCTTGATTCCAGTTGATCAGAAGGTGTGCAGACAGTAATAGCACAGATCAGATTTTAAAATGTGTGTAAACAATTCCATAATATGAAATATAACTATACTGTAAGTGGATAAAGGTGTGACTCTTAAATTAACATAAAAAGCATTGATTATGATACGGATATGGTGGCTATGTGCAGTCAGTGAAAAAATAGTTAACTTTGGTAAGTCACACCACCCCATCATTGATTCATTTTATATACTGTAGCAGCATTCCCTTCAGAATGTATCGTGCATACTGTATGTGCATACTGTATGTCAGCTACCTAAGAACACTTTGTTTAAAGAAAAATGAATACAAAACAAATAGCAGAACAGCAGCAAATTCTCACTCTTCTCACACGATTTGCACGCTTGATGCTCACCATATTACTAAAAACTAAACATTCACAGACTCATTGAGGCTAAACCATTGAGCATGAAAGAGGTTCTGCTTCTGACAATCACAAGATCAGGACCCCACGTGCTGCTTCCAACAAAGCCTGTTTTCATGTGCTCATGGCATGCAGGAGCCTTGTGATCCTGCTCACTGCTTAAGGGTAGCTGAGGAAGTCATACACGGTATTTCCCAGATTATTTAGGACCACTTTAATGGAAACTGTATTTAACAACTACTGTATATTAGATAACCAGATTTTACTTCATATGGCATTTTGTTTTGTTTAATTTTGGAAGGAGTCTACAGTTCTTATGAAGTGATAGCAGAAAAGGCTTGTTTCACACATGCAGGCCATAATTAAATGTGAGTGTCAACAGATAAAATGGACAACATGCATTTATTTGGTACAGAAATTAAAAACAAATGTAGTGTGGTCTGAGAGGACTAAAATAAGTTCTCTTAGATATCTTAGAACCTAATGTATTAAATAATCACACAATCATTAAATTGTTATTGATAATTATTTTAGATGTGAAAACGTAAGAAACAATGAAGGTAAACAGGTAAGATATTCATCAATTCCAGTTTGCCGCGTCCCTAAGACATGCTTGGCAGAGACACTGTAGTTAACTTAACCTCACTCTGAAATTACTGAAATGCAGTTAGCCAGCTAAATAGTGCATCTGGATTTAAAGCAAAGATCGGATAAAGAGATTTAGGAGATGCAGTCTGGTCTTTATTTAAAAATGCATTTGTATGCTCAGCTACACCATGCCCTCAATTTTCTGCAATCTGTTCTTTGGGTGATTACAGTTTCTTTTATTATTAGAAATATTAAAAAAATATATTCACTATATTAAATCTCATTCATTCCAATCCATTCTAGATCTTCTCCATAGTGGTTTTCGGGTGCATTGTCAACGAGGGCTATGTGAACCGACCTAATGAAGTGGAGGAGTACTGCATCTTTAACCGTAACCAGAATGCCTGTAATTACGGTGTGGCTGTGGGCTCTCTGGCCTTTCTCACCTGTCTTGCCTTCCTAGCCTTGGATATCTATTTCCCACAAATCAGCGGAGTCAAAGACCGTAAGAAAGCAGTTCTGGCAGACATCGGCATCTCAGGTGAGACATCTATCATCTTAGTTATTTAGTCAAATCATGACTGATCGTAAGACTTCACCGTTTTCCATTATGGTAATATTCAGCCTCCTTGACACTAATAGTAAGATGGTATAATGTGCTATTTTGTGTTGAAACTGGTTGTCAGTATCGAATTTGATACACTATATGGCTTTTAAAATTGTCGCACTTTCAGAGCTGGGGTTTAGTCACTGCTTCTAGTCTGTGTTTGTTCTGGAAATTGTTCTCACTCTGCTTGGTGGGTTTCCTCCAGGGAATCTGGTTTCCTTCCACAGCTCAAAGACATCCACTATAAGCTGATTGGCATTTACAAATATTCCTTAGTGTGTGATTGGGTGTGTGAGTATGTGTCACCCCATCCAGGGTGTACCCTAATTTGTTCCCTATGTTCCCTGGGGGAGGCCCCAGGCTTCGCTGTGACCAAATACAGGATATGATAGTGGAATATATAATAAAAGGATGGATGATAATAATTTTTGGTATTTTTAGTCTCTTCTTTAATTATGTTTTTTATTTTCATTAAAAAGCGTGTTTTCCCTTGTAAAATCCTTTAAACCTTTTTTTTTCAATACAGATAGACCTTGTCCTTTTATTTATTCATTTATTTATTAATTTTTTACTTTCTGCACCACTGAATTAGTATTACAAGTGTGTGTGTGTAATTTTGACCCTGGGTTGATATCAGAAAAACTAAAAAAATCATTCTGCCCCAGAAAAAAGTCCAATATTGCCATGACATGCATGTTCATGAGTTTATGTAGGCTGACTGCAACTGCTCATACATGATGGCATACAATAAAAATAATGATACTACTACTACTAATAATAATAAAAATAATAATAATAATAATAATAATAATAATAATAATTAATTTATAACAAATTAATTGGAAATTAATGTTGGGAAGCAATTCCCCATTTTTTTTCTTGGGTATAATTGCATATATTTATTCCAGAACAATTCACATGGAAGATGGCTTGTTTATGAAAAGGCTTGGTCTTACTGTGATCTTGCCATATGCTCTTCTAGCCATGCCAAGTCTTTCCTAATCCCAGAACCAGTGCATAGCTGGAGTTTCCTACTTTACTAAATCCAGAAGGTCTTCAATAAATTATTTTTTGTATTAATTGTATGAATGCGAATGTATGTATTATGTACATACATTATTATGTATTATTAAATTGTTCGACATTAGTGCTTAATGGGCAAAGTCTGTCAGACAAAAAGAGAGAGTTTGCTGCTCTCTGTTGGTTAACTGTTGAATTGCAAGTGCTTAATGTGTGAATCTCGAGTGAGTTGGTAATAAGTACTGCATCACACCCTGTATTTCATTAAACCAGACTGCACTGTATGTTTGCTATTTAAATTCTGCAACGTTGGTTCTGAACATGGTGCCAACATTTTTCTCCTCCTGGTCCTCAGCTTTCTGGGTCTTCATGTGGTTTGTGGGCTTCTGTTTCCTGACAAATCAGTGGCAGGTGGCCGATCCTGATGACAACCCCTTAAACGAGGGTGCGGATGCAGCAAGAGCAGCCATCACCTTCTCCTTTTTTTCCATCTTCACCTGGGTCAGTACTAATATTTACAATGTCTCTGATTCCCTACTGTAGCAAGACAATTTTTTTTTTTTTTATTTCAGATTCATAATTAACTCCTCAATAGACTTATGCGATTAGAGAAGGAGAAGGTCCTGGTGTCTTTTAACAGTGCACTCTACAGCAGTCTGGCAACAGCATTTTTTAAAATTATTATTAAAGAACATCAACATGCTTTTTATCTATTTTTAATTACTTGTGGCAACTTCCTGTAGTCCCCTGTTGTCATGACAATTACAAAAACTATTTCTTTGCTAGCCTTTCCCTTTTACAAAACATAAAGTTTTTTGTCAGACAAAGCTTTTTGTCTGATTACAAAGCACCCACGTTCAAGACTCTTTCCAAAATATTAAATAAATATATTTTCTTTGTTCCCAGTGTTCTTCTGTATCTCTTACTTTAGAAATGATAAAATCTTAGAACAAGTACATTAATTTAAACATGTGAGTTGTTTTGCAGTCTGCACTTTTGTCATAGCTGTTGTCATATAAACATAATCAGCACCTTCTTTTCAGCTTTTACCCATTTTGAGAAGTTATTTTTCTCTGGCACACAATGCTATAGCAAAATTTTTTATTTAAAAGCCACTTCATTTTCATCTTTTAGAAGTTTTGGACGCCCATCTTTTTGTAAACCACAATAAGAAGTGGCTGCATTACATAGCAAAAGTCGAAATGTCATGACAGGCCAATCGCATCACTTCTTCCTGTCATGTGATCAATAGAGTGGGAAAAACACTGTGCTAAACAGTAACTGCGTTAAATGAACTAAATGTGTTCAGTGGATTTTGGAGAACTTTATAGAATAAAGCCAAAAAAGGATATTTACACTCTGGTACTACAGTTACAGTATGCAGTGCTTAATGCAATCAAGTCCATGAAACTGGCCATTATGTGATTTGGATGTTGTATAAACACCATATCATTTACCCAACAGCGTATTTAGTATACGGTAATATAACCTTCTGGTTCAGTTCCAAATCGACACATGTCTTTTCCACTTGTCCCTGCTATCACAAGCACTGTTTTTGTAGAATTGGGCTATAATGCACATGATGGTAACATTACAACACTTTAAAGGTGTGCAAGCTTTGCGTAGATAATGAAGTTACAGTATCTAATTCTTCTGTCAAACTATTTATATGTTTAAACATGTTAAAATCTAAATGTTTTTGCTATCTTTAAACTTTTTTAGATCGCATGCCTGCTAATATGTGCTGATATTGAATGTAACTAACCATTTTTTTTTTCATCATATTATCAGTACCTGACCAATGTTTCAGAAAAACTAAGTTAACTGGCTGAAAAAAATTTTTCTCTATGTTGTATGTGTTCTTGGCTGTGGCTACTTTTGTTGAGTCTTAAACCACACTAATTTTCTTTCTACTCATTGTTTTGTAGCATGAAAGGATTTATTCTGAATAACACGTTTCTATCTAGATTGGACAATACTGATGAATATGTGCAGCTAACCTACTAGAATTGAATGGAAACAGTTTCTTTGCTTCCTTGTCTGTCATGTAAATGTTCAATGCGCTGGTTATTTTGTCCTTCCCTAGGGTGCGCTAACGTTTCTCGCCATGGAGCGAATGAAGAGAGTTTCGTTTGAAGAGGAGTACAACAAACTCTTCGCCCCTCATGTCTAACATGCTCCACACTTATACAAGCACAGAGAACAGGTGCTGGTGTCCATCTCCTCTCTCTCTCTCTTTCTCACTCTCTCTCACTCTCTCTCTCTCACACTCTCTTGCATGCTATTCACTCAGTAAGAGGGATATCTTGCAAAATATATTACTTTTACACACACAATCTCTTCTTTTGTGCCAGGTAATGCAAATGTCCATCATCTTCTAAGCAGTAATGTCTCTATTTGAAGTAATGTACCTGCGCATACACTGGAGCCTGCTTTGCAAAGATGCACTGTAACTAATAAATGACTAATTCTGTGTTTTCTTCCACTGAGTAAAACAAACTGAACCTATTGAATCGGGTTCATTTAAGAAAACAAGTGTCTCAACAGCCTGTAAAGATAATATGAATGTACCAGGGACATGATCTTTTCTCTGTTTGTTTGTTTACAAATGTGTTGTCTAGAGGGCACTAGATACACCACTCAGCCATAACATTACACCACAAAACCCAAAAAAAGCTCTGATTCCTCTGGGCATGACTCCACAAGACCTCTTAGGGTGTGCTGTGGTGTCTGGCACCAGGAAGCTGTCAGTCGATGCTTTGTGTTACTGTAGTTGCCGGATGGGGTCTCTGTGGATAAGACTTTTTTGTCCTGCCCAACCGGATTAGGGTCTGGAGAATTTGGAGGCCGGGTCGGTTCTTTATGTCTGTGGTGCACTGGGTGTTCTAATAACTTTCTATTATGGCCAGTGTTGACTTGTTTTCAGTAATCTGTGCTGCATTGGCTTTTCTGTATAATCGAAATGTTGGTTTCTGAGTGCCCATGATCCTGCCACCCATTTACTGGTATATAATTGAAAATCATTGTTAACGTAATAATGTTATGTGGTGTTAATGTTATGGCTAATCGGTCTAAGAAGGATATTCCTGTTGCAACAGTTTAACCCCTCAAACCTCCTGCTGTTTAAAAGTTGCTTATTTTTTGGTGACTACTGTGAATTATTTAGTAATTACTGTATAGTGAAATTAACTGGTAAAAAATTATCCCAATGCACATTTAGGGGTTAATTATGTGCACACATTATTGTAGGATATAATTTAGAAAACTTTTATCATTCCTTTTAAGTTATGTAGGGTAGCTTGTTTATGTCTTGATGCAATTTCTTTCCCTCAATTGTGGTAGGCCTACTTTAGTTTGAACTGCATATACATATTATGCTAAATTTATAGATTTTGATTGTCACTTTTTGAACTGTTGGATATTAAGCTGTATTTCATTATTATTTGTTATTGTTATTATTATGAAGATGCCCAAAGAGTGTTCAAAAAAGTGTTTTTAGGGTTCTGACTGACATCCACAGACAACGGGTGCAGTTGATGTCAATAACATTGTCAGTATGAAGCTTAAAAGTATGTTTCTTTTCTAGATCTGTCTGATTAAAGTTTTTTTTTTCATCATTTCCTGTCTGAGTGCTTCAAGTTTTTCCTAGTGTTAGCATTAATCAGGCATATAAATTGTTGTTCAAAGTTTGATAATAATTTTTTTTTTATAAACCACTTCTTTCACTGTGACTAGTTTACATGCTCTAATAAACTAGCATGCCTGATAACCTGTAACTAACCAAAGTAATCTTTCTCTCTCTCTCCCCTCCCCTTTTCTTCATCCAAACTCTATTTTCCACTTTTAACACATTTCCAACATATAATCCCTTTATTTCCTTTTATTTCCTCCCCTTTTCTCACCAACCATTCCTCTGCTCGATCACACATCTTTCAGGCTGTTCAGGCTTTCCTGGCGTTCCAGAAATACAAGCTCGGAGCAAGTCCCGGTCTCTTCTCACAGAACTACATGGACCCAAATGAGGATGCTGCAGCACGCTCTGAAGGCCCAGAGTACACAAGTTACACAGGAAACATGGAGGCACCAGGCAGTATGCCTACCAACTATGATGGATCTGCTGGTTACCAGAACCAAGATTACTAAGGAGCCATGCGATCAGTCCATGAAGGTTTATTGCAAAATCTATAAATGGGCACAAATAGAATAAAGAAAGTGGAACTTTGGGGTGTGATAATGAAACAGATGTTGGCTGGAATTAGTTAAGTAATGACTTACTGAAAGGGTTTGATCAGATTGTACATGAGAGGGTAGGAGTTGATGTGCAGCTGTTCTTGTTAAAAGTTCAGAATGCAAGTTTGTGTTCCAACCATTTTGCATTTAGCTAAAGAGTGCAAATAGCTGGTAACTGGTTGAATAAAAAGAAAAATTACAAAATAGTTCATCAGTGGGGTTTTATTAAAAAAATTTTGTTGTAAGACTACATACTATAGTACCTTTATGGGACTTTAAAGGGACAATCCAAATAACATTTAGGTTTATGAAGATTGAGGCTTTTCTTAGGAACATATATATATAATTTTTAATAAGTTTACATTAATCATGAAATTCGAATGCTATTGTTGGAGAAATGTTTCTGATTGGGATCTTTTTTTTTTCCTTCCTTTTTTTTTATCAAGACCTTTAAAAATAGATAAAAGAACCAATACAACAGCAAGTGATCTAAAAAGAATCAAAATAAGCACATTCAGAAGTACTGAATTTCATTTATTTTATATCACAGCAATTTGCTAATCAAATTTAATTTATTTTAAAAAAGGCACATTTTCTATCACCTTTAGTTGCATTTAATATTAGAAGTTAGTTCCTTTTATCACTTACATTATAACCGCTATATATAGTGTGTCCCCACAAGCCTCCTCTTTTCCATCTAATGAAGTTAATAAGTAGAAAAAAATTATACAGATTGTGTGATCCTGAGAAATGGTCAAATAAACTGTTCAGTCATAACATTACAATACAACATTATGTTTAGTATTTAAAGGTGTCGTGCACCAGGACATTGGCAGTCAACCCTTTGGGTGTGGAATGTGGAGTGGGGAGTCTGTAGATCGGACTTTTTTGCTCAGCAAATTTCATGGGTGCTCGATCTGACTGAGATCTGGGGATTTGGAGGCCGGGTTGGCAGCCTTAGGCTCTTTGCCTGTGCACAGCAGGCTGTGGTGCACTGTGTGTTCTGGTACCTTTCTTTAGTAGAAAGCACTGGCTTTTTTGTGTAATGGGCTGGACTTTGGTCCCACAGCCATGGGTGAGCATTAGGTGCCCATGATCCTGTCACCATTTACCAATATAATTGATACTGTAGGAAATGTTATGTTGTGTTAATGTTATGGCTGATCAGTGTAAATCTCTTGCACATCAGTAATCTTACAGGAACGCATTTACTGTTGTCTGATAAAGGCCTGATACTGGAGACCCCTTGCAAACAGGGTGAATAAACATCTCACAGAAAACTGTTATACATTTGTATCTTTTTATTTAACTGCTCATATAGTAGGTCCTCCATACAAGCTCTTCAGTGACTATTCTGCATTTCACTTACTATAGAAAAAAACCAGAATGCAGGCAAAGCGGATCCAAGTCCGATCCTGATCAGAGTGATCTATTTTCTAGCTAGAAATTTAATCAATACCCTAAAACCAATCAGATTTAGTGCTTTGTCTGAAATAGCTTCCAAAGATGTCCAATTAACATGTATGAGGGTGAGTCAAAAAATTATCTGCACTTTTGTTGGCTGCACTGTCTTATCAGTACTTTGCATTTAAACAAAACATAAAAAGAAGCAGTTGGATATCTGAAAACAAAATTTGGACCAATACTATACAAGACATGGGTTCATCACTACAGATTATGGAACGGAAACCTCCTCAATCGCAGATCGAGGAAAAAGTTCAAACGTTAACCATCAGCTGGAAAATTAATGCTTACATTTTTCGACTAGTATTGGAACATTATCAGGAAAAAAGGTTTAACAATCAACAGTGCTCATTACAGTGAGATGCTTATTGAAGAGATGAACAATAAAATTTTGAATTAAACGCAGAGGACTGCTATCCAAGTGCATTGTGATCTTGCATGACGATGCACATCCGCACACTTCTGCCCACACTGTCGGCACTCTGCAAAAACTCAATTTCAAGGTGTTAAAGCATCCTCCCTATAGTCCTGATCTGAAGAAATTATATATTTATATTTCTAAAAAGTAAAAAAAATTAATTCTACAGTCAGAGTGCAGATAATTTTTTTATTTCATCCACATACATAACATCCAATATTTCTCAGAGCCAGTTAAACTAATTTCTTGGGCATTTGGTAACTACGCAACATGTGTTAGTAATGTTTTAGACTACTGTATATAGAACTACAGTGCTAAGTGAAACACTTTGGTGCAATGTAAGAAAACGTTTCCATTTCACCTCAGAAATTGGTTATTAATGCTGTCATACGTAGGTGTGTTATATACACTCATCGGCCACTTCATTTGGTTCAACTGCTCATTAACGCAATTATCTAATCAGCCAATCACATGACAGCAATTCAATGCACTTATACATGTAGACATGGTCGAGACAATCTGGTGAAGTTTAAACTGATCATCAGAAAGGGAAAGAAAGGTAATTAAATCGACTCAATCTAATAGAGCTCCTTTGGGATGTGGTGGAATAGGAGATTCACATCATGGATATATAGTAACTGCGTGATGTCAATATGTATTAAAACTTTCATAAAAAATAAAGGCAGTTCTGAAGGAAAAAGTGACACCAATCCAGTACTAGCCTAATAAACTGTCCGGTGAGTGTATAACTACAGTACAGACACAGTACTTAATTATAAACTGTTCTACATTTTTGGTTTTGTAGTGAAATACAAAACCTATTTTGGGGCAATAAGCAAAAATTATCGCATTTTCATAATAGATTATATTATATGTATTAAGTGCAATATCTATGGTCTTAGCTGTGGAGTTTGAATGCATGTCATGATTAAATTTGTAAGTACAGTATGTTACTCAGAGTGGATATGTATTTAATCGTGTCTTGTACTTTGTTCCTTTCTCATACTAGAAATATGAGCCAGAGTGTATTAGATACAATAAATAATTTACTAGCTTTAATTTTATTCATGAATTAAACACAGTGTGATTTTATGAGTATTCAGCTGAAATAGCAGCAGACATTTCTCGGTGGCGTAACAAATTATCGGATTTCTGATTCCAGGCCATACAGTGTGCTGCGCTGTCAGAGTGACAGATGGTGACATCAGTTCCTGTATTTGCCCCGTACATCAGGGAGCAAGCTGGAGTAAATGATCACAAGGTGTGTGCAACATGAGTAGCTGGACATCCAGAACATCTGTCAGCAATGCAATAAGTCAAACGGATGACGCGAGCTTGGATGTCACATTGACTTGCACTGAGTCTTTTACTATACATAAACTATGACTATTTCACTTTTAGTTTACATGTGCATGAGCACAACCTCAGAGATTTGAAGTTTGGAGTTTTATTGCATCAGTTTTCTCGTAACAGCAAATCCAGAAGTGAGTTGTTTTTCCCTGTACTGTATTAACAAGAACAAGTATTTATAGTATAATGACTCCTGTGTCTATTTAAAGACCCATTTAATGTATAACATCCATGATGTAAGTTGGTTCCTGGCATCTCTTACATTGTAAGAGCACATTTCTCATAAATTTTATTAAAAAACAATATACTGCTAATCATTTTGACTAAGTAGCTGAAAGTCCTAAAGTCTTTCCCATGCCACTAATACAGCTTTATCTTTGACTGACAGTACCAAAGATTTCACCCAAACACACAAAATAATGCTTGCTAAATGTTGAACTACTGTCCGGATCATGCTAATATAGAAAATTATTAAATAACATTGACATATGATCCTTTTATCAATGCTATAAGGCAAGTTATAGACTGTTAAAAACCCACAAAAACTTGTATATATGATGCCATTGTATACTGTAGCTTTAAAATGTTCCTCCATTGGTATTAAGAGGCTCAAAGCTGTTCCAGTATGACCGTTCCCCTATGCACAAAGTGAGGTCAGTAAAGACATGGTTTAACAAGGCTGGAATTGGAAGAACTTGAATGGCCCCCACAAAACCCTGACCTCAACTGCACTTTGGGATGAACTGGAAAGCAGAGTGCAGACAGGCACGCTTGCCGGATACTAGTTCCTGACCTCACTAATGCTTTTGTGGGTAAATAAACACAAATGCATGTAGCCATACTCCAAAATCAAGTGGAAAGAGTCCCCAGAGTGGACTGCTATAACAGGGAAGGGGAACTAATTCCAGATTGAAGACTAGCTATGCCTAGTTGAGAATGGGACATCGGTGAGGTCTTAATGAACTCCCTGAATTAGTTTAATTCAAAAGTTTCAGCTTATTATTCACATAGTCATCATTAATTCGGTAACTACAATACAAAAAAAGTAAAAATTAGGGCAGTTATGAGAATGATTACATAAAGATCAGGTATAAAATTACAACACAAAGCATAATGCCCGATATTATGTAGGTTCTCATTGTGCCAGGAATTTCACATTGAATTCTTTGGGGACTGTAGGATCCTGCATGGATTGGGCTTGTTTGTCTGGTGCATCCCATGGGTGCTTGATCAGATTGAGATCTGGGGAGCTTGGAGGCCAAGGCAGCAGCCTTGGGTTCTTTGCCTGCCGGGCCCCAATGAATGATGGGTTGTGGGGTAACGGGTGTTCTGGTGCCATTCTATCATGGCCAAAATTGACTTTTTTCATAGATTCAAACTCTATTAACTTTTCATTGGGATCAGACCGAACAGGCTTGCCTTTATAAATGAGCCTTGCATGCCCATGATCACCAGTGACACCAGTGTATTGGTATATAATTTATAATCATTGGTAAGTGCTGTTAACGTTATGACTGTTCAACTGTTGAGTAAATCTGGACTCACTAAAGGGTCCTGGGAGATTAAGGGCGATATTAATCCTTTAATTTTAATAATTGTGATTGATTTATAACATTAATAGTTATCATGTATGTCATTTTAATCAGTGGTCTTAAACTTCTAAATACTGCTACTACAAAGTTATTAGAAAGTTATCCATGTTCAAGAATTTGCTCTCACGTTGATTTATCCCACTTTAAACCCCTCATCTCATGTCCTTCAGTTGGACTATAATCATACACATTTTCCTCTCTCACTTCAACTCGACTGAAGTCTACAAAACCAAGTCAGTGACAAAAGCATCCAAGACTGAAATAGTTTCCATGATGACTTCCACTCATCTGAGTTTCCACATTAGTGTAACCTGGTTCTCATCATACTGATGATGATGTTTATGAGAGTGGTGATTGTAAAGATGTATACGGATGTTATATTGTGTGTGTTTCTGCTTATTAGCGAGTCACACGTGCATGTTTTAAAGAGATCATTTTAAAAGACCACTTACTGGCATCAGGGGATTTTAAAGCTCATTCCAACCCTGCATCCAGTGTGTGTTTGTGTGTGTGAGTAAGATCGAGAGAGTATCAGCTGTCGGCACAGACAGAGTGTGGAGTGAGGCCATAGTGTAGAAATAGCATCAGAGCCTGTATAAAAGCGTACACCCCTCACCCTGACAACTGCACACACTCAGAGGGCATCAAGAAGAGAAGCTGCTTTCAGAGAAGTAAAATACAATTTTTAAGCAGTTTACACACGCATATATACAAGACTGTCAAAGATGCAGGTCTGTACAGTATTGGAAAAACGTGGTGGATGTGTGGTGGGAGCTGAACTAAGCTGCAGCGTCAGAGAAAAGAACGATTCCCAGAGAGAGAGCTACACCGCCGATTGGCACAGCATCAACATGAAAACGCAGCACGAGGATCGGTGAGTAAATACATACGCACATAGACATTTTTCTTTTATAATGCTGTACAAAACATCTTGAAATCCTTTGAACCATTATAGGGTACGCATACTAAGATATATTAAGGGATATGTCAGAAAGTTTCATCTGGTTAAAAGTATAATTGATTTGAGAATCTTAAATAACATGTTAAAAAAATTAGCAATGATATTAAAGAAACATCTTTTTTTATGTTTCTATGTACAGCCAGTCTATGAGGATGTCTGATGATTCCCGGCGAGAGACACTTTCCCGTTACTGGCGTGCCCGCCCCCTCTCCCAGCAATGTCCTTCAGGCGTCGTGCGTATCGGCACTGTGGAGTCTGGCATTGGTGAGCACCGACTGCTACCCAACAGAAACACTCTTCCTCTGCCCATCTTCAAGCCAGCCGAGCTGGGTGTGAGGTTGGGCCGTGGTGCTCCTCACAACCTGGAGGACCTGCCCAGTGCCCGCGCACCTGATGGAGCATGCCCAGCCAAGAGAGATGTCCTGGAGATCACACGGGACCTGCCACCTGTCAAACCCATGCGGATGGAGTTCGCCAAGGCTCCCAGAACCCTCGGCCGGTCCGTGTCTCAGGAGGCCCAAAGAGGGTGAAGAGAGAGAGATGGAGAAAAAGAGAGATAAGGAAATCAATAAATGGACTTGTATAAAGTGTGAAAGAGTGATGAGGAAACGGGACTGATGTGGCATATGTAGCAGAAGTGTGAAACACTTTCTTGTCATACTGCTAGTATTGAAGTGAATGAGAATGTAATTCCATAAATAGTTTTTTGATAGATCTTGTAAATACTTCCTTTTGTCTAGATATTTAAGTTATTTTTGTATTGATATTTGAAAAACAAAAATGTATTGTTCTGTTCTTGGTGATGGAGAATTACATGACAGTATATCGGTATAAGTCATCAGAGAGAGAGAGAGAGAGAGAGTGATATAGGGGGAGGTTTCCTGCAGTGGCTAGGCACGTCTGTTAATAGTGCGGAAAAAGAAAGTTTGACTTGTGTTAAATCTGGTGTCAAATGCACAACAAATTAACTACTGAATCACTGAACAATAGCCAGATTTAAAGGTTTGATAGCTGCCTATTTCTAATACCTTTATTGTACGGGTTTGAATAAAATCTAATAAAACTCACAAGACAAATCAGAGAATCTTCACTCTTGTAAATATAGATCTTATTATTTTAACTTTAAAAAATTAATCACTATTCCTGGAAAATGTTGTATCTGGTATGGTACCACACCCTAATACTGTAGGTCTGCTTTTCCCTACTGTATTTAGGAAAGACGTACCATATGAGCTAAAAGCAGACATATTTAAATGAAGCAAATGATAAAAGTTAAATCTAAAGGGTGCACAATCTATTATCTGACAAAAGTGTTTGAATCTTAGTTTTTTTTTGTGTGTGTATAATGTTAGGGTGAAGAAAAATAGTCAAAAGATTGGTCACTTCTACAGTACTCTTTCAAGAGTTTATTATTATTATTATTTTTTTTTCTTAACTGTAGAACAAATAGTGCAGGCATCAAAATGAAAAAAATAACATGAAATTTACGTGGCAAACATACACTGTACATCTATAAATAAACATAAAATTAACACATTAACATTTATTATAAATGCCTGAGGAGATCAATGGGCAGCATGTCTGGTCTGATCCAACAGGAAAACCAATGCAGCACAATTTGCTGAAAGAAGTCGATGCTGACCAGAAAAGAAAAGTATCAGTATATCCAATTCACCACAGCCTGCCACGCATTGATCCCAGCAGGCAAACAGCCTAGAGGTGTTGTGGAGTCTATTTTTTCAGATTTTTAGATATTTCAAAGCAGCCATAGTTTACTTTAATTACAGCTTTGCACATTACTATGTGCTCAACACTGTATATGTATTACTCCTTCAAGACTCCTTCAAAAATCATTGGTTTAGAAAATGCCAAGAATTGTGTTATTTAATAGTTTTGATGCCTGTATTGTTTTACCATTTAAAAATAATGGAAAACTCTGAATCGGTGTCCAAATTTTCAACAGCACTGCATATCCAGTATGTGGGTATTTAGGTTCACATTCAAGTCCGAGAAAATAATTCACGGTGCTTCATATACTGTACAGGTTGAATACAGAGAGATAAAACACGATTCACGACCCCAGGTGTGTGTGCGTGGAGTTTGCATGTTGTCCCAGTGCTTGGTGGGTTTCCTTTGGGTACTCCATTTTCCTCCCACTGTCCAAAGACATGCAGATTAGACTAGATGGAGTTCCCAAATTGTCCCTTGTGTGTTTATTGGGTTGGAACGCCATTCAGGGTGTACTCCACCTCATGCCCTAAGTCTCCTGGGATAGGCTCCAGGCCCCCCACGACAATGTATACGGGATAAAGCAGTAAAGACAATGAGTGTAAGTAAGTAATGTAATATGTATTACAAATTAAATGCAAAATGCATAAAAAAGAAAAAAACTAATAAAAAGACACTACTGTAAGTGTCTTAGTATGGTGTTGAGGTACATCAAGACACCAGAATAAAAAGTAAATGCACCTTTGCATAGAGTCTACAGATTTCTCTGGAACCATAGGGAATTACTGGTGTTCTTCTGAAAAGCATTCTCTCAGTTGGTGCTTTAATGATGATGTTGAAACCTCTTTTTCATTTTCATTTTTATCCTCATCAAGCCATTCAGTGAGTCATGGTGCCCTGTGCATGGCAGGAGGTCCTTGTGAAAGAAACCACTCATAAGAAAGGCTTCATCATAAAAAACCATAGTGATAAATCAGAAGAACTTTGTACTCAATTTCAGTTGCAGCATAAAAGAGGTTTCTATTTTCTTTCATATGTCACCCATAGGGATGTTGTGCATCCAGAGGTGGTGTCAAAAGTACTAACCAAACAAAACAAGATATTTACACCAATATGTCTGTATTCACATGTTATAGTTTAAAATTTTAGATCATGGAATACTTAAATCCAAGTTACCAAAATACCACTATTTTTGCAACCGCTTGGTTTGATTTTCTGAAATAATTCGCTTGGTTTGGATTAAGAACCAGTTCATGACCAACAAATGTGGCTGGTAGTTCAGGTTTTCACAGCTGTTCTGTGGGCAGAGCAACTGATTCATAGCCCACAGTGACAAATCCCCAAATGCTCCCAAAATAGTTCACTCACCCATTGTATTAACTGATTATCGTTCCATCATTATGAATCATCATGCAATAGTTTGCATTATGTTTTGTATGTTCCCTGTGACAAGGAACATGCAATAGTTTGCATTATGTTTTGTATGTTCCCTGTGACAAGGAACATGCAATAGTTTGCATTATGTTTTGTTTGTTCCCGGTCACAACAAAATGAGAAGAGAGTGGAAAGGGAGGCAGTAGTAGAACTGGGCGATGGAGCAGGACGGACTGTCCCTTGGCACCACTCTGTTCCATTTTTGCCAACAAGCTGGTTTAGTGTGACAGACCTTCAAAAGTCCTTCTCTGCGCAGCCACAGCAAAAATGTCCTGAAAAACAGGGGTCAGTTTAAGGTCACCCTTACTTAATGGCTAACCGATAAAGCCTAAACACTTAAAAAATGTCAAACAGCAAGAAATCTCTTCCACCAAAACAGGCTTCATGTAATTTGACTTATAATGTCCCTTACTATTAATAGCAGTAGTAGCAATATCATTTAGCTGCAGCTTTAGAAATGATTCCAGAAGACTCAAGTAAGGCATGAGATTATTCTAAGGTTGGAAAAGCAACAGGAATTTAGAGGCACAACCCAAGTACGTACAGTCTGTCTTTGTGATTTCAGTTTACCTACATCGTTTAAGAACATGCTGTCTGTCTCTTTTACTCTTCCACTCTCTCTTTAACAGTGACAACTGTCTAATCAGTCTGCCTTACTAGCTTTACTAAGATTTCAAGCATTTCTAATATATTCTGTATATCTAAATCCACAGAGACAGTGTATGGAAGAGATGAACAGAGAAATGTGAATAGGGGTCAGGACGCTCCTGTGCTTGTCTGCTGAGCTCTTAATCCTTCACATTCTGTCTGTACTTTTGTTCCAGTGCCAACAAATGTATTAATGCCTTCTGTTACACTCTCGGTCACTCGCACATACACAAACATCCACACACATTTTTGATTAATTAACTATTGTTTGTTGAATATTTATGATTACTTTAAAAGGCTTGAGTTAATAGATTGCAGTTAATAATTTGCTGCGTTGGAGCATTATGTAATAAAGATCATTCGCTGATGCTCTTCCCGGGTTTTATCACTGGTACAGTATGTGATACTGGTTTTTGAAAATGTTTCACAGTGTAATTTTTTTTCCTCAATAAATATAGTTAGAAACAAAGGATGAGCTGACAATTTATAGGAATGACTGAAGATGATAAGATAAGATAAGATAAGATAAGATAAGATAAGGATAAGTCCTGTAAAACTGGCTATAGTACAACTGCCTACAGTACCATTCAAAAGTTTGGATTTATTTTCTACATTCTAGAATAATACTGGATTTTTTCAAAACCGTGAAATAAAACATGACATTAGGCAATTAAGTAACAACAACAACAGTTAGTTGTTATTTTAAGACATGATGGTCAGCTCTTGCATGAACAGTATTGTCAAGTGCATTTGCAAAACCGATCAAGCACCATGATGAAACCAGTCCTCATGAAGACCCTCCCAGGAAGGCAAGACCAAAACTTACCTCTGCTGCAGAAGAGAAGTCTAATTAGCCCCAAAAATCACCAATTACAGAACCTCAGTTTAGAGCCATTATGAAGGCTTTACAGAGCAAAAGTAGCAGACACATCTCAATATCAGCTGTTCAAAAGAGATTATTGCATATTTTGCAGTTCCTTAAGCATTGTTTTACAATGTAGAAGGAAATAAAAATCAGGATTAAAATATATAATGTACAGTATATATACGAAATAATATTTATGGACTTTGGGGACAGCCTGTACTGTATGTGAGGAACTTACACAATGAATAGTTTCCATTCCAACTGTAAACAAAATTTAAACTGTATACAGAATATGGCATAAGTATTCATGTAAAAAGAAAAAAAAGATGAAAGTTATAACTGTGTAAATATTCATGTCCCTAAATTTGTGCCAGCCACCCAAGAATCCACATAAGTATATGAATGGAGTTGACTTTAGTGCAATGAAACTTGTACATGATATCAGTTTAAATCCACCTGTCCAAAGTCATCATACCTAAACAAACAGCATCATGAATACTTGATGTCAATTCCCTGTTAAATAGAATAAACTGTATGTGGTGGTGGGGAGGCTTTGGGAGGGGTGTGGTGCACGTGTCTGTCCTCTTAGTATCAAAGCACCCAGAAGCGCTATTACATAACCAACATAACCAACATATCAGTCTTTCCCTAACGACAAAGTACACACACACACACACTGTGGAATGGGATCAGCTAGTCACACTGTTAATGAGAGCACATGATATTTAAGAAGCAACAGGAGCAATGTTTGACCTGCTGATATATCCGAGTATATTATGAAAAATAGATATATTGTGTGAAAAACTGACTTTTTCTGGACCACCACAAAAAACTTTTTATGTGCATAATAGTTATACATACTATATGTTACATATCAGTTAACTGCTTATCAGAATGTTGTAAGGTAGAAAATGTACTATCCGTGCAGGTACATAAAGATAAATTAAATGATAAAATGATAATGCAAAGAAACTTGGCTGTTTTATTGCCTCAAAGCATTGCTTCAAGTGAAGCAAAGAGAAATGAGTCAGAGATTTTTGTTCTATAAAAAGTCTTTGGAGGCTGGAAACAAGTGGCGATACACGTGTATTTGTTTTCAACCACAAGTATGAGAGTGGCTCTAGCAACTCATCTCTCTCTCTCTCTCGCTCTCTCTCACACATACACACACACACACACAGACTGATGATGCAGGAAACTGACATTTTTGTCTTGCTTATAATTTTTCTCATAATCTTTAACAATCTTTGTAGTTAAAAAGGTTTGTCAGTTTAACGGTTTAACACTTTTTCAATCATAGTACAAGTTTTGTCTCTCTCTCTTTTTTTTTTTAGGTAAAACTCAAACATATTATTGATTGTGTCAAAACTGTTGGAGGTAGAGATGTAAAAACACTTATATAACGCAAAGAATTTGAATCAAATATTTAGACATTTGTGTTTTTTAATGCTCATAATAAAACATACAAAAATACCAATTTGCAGCCCTTCTTGCTCAATAAAATTAAATCTCAAAGCTGCAAAAAAATGGAGTTCTCATTTTGCTGTCAAATTGTTCAAAGAGATTTCTTTGCTAGAAATTAAATCAAGAAGGGTAGTCCTAAGCCAAAATAGTTCATGTGTCTAAATGTCAGAGGTTATTTTGCTAGGGTTTTCTTCTTCTTCTTCTTGCATTTAGTTCATTTAGATCTTGAGCTTATTTGCTTTATTAAAACCTACTTTTGCAAACTAGTTCTATTATTATTGCCATATCTTGACAACATTGGAGGTGTGAAAATACTCAGTAGTGTCTCATTGTCACTAATAATTATAAGCATGGCTGTATAGGATTATTAAATTCCTAATGCATGTTCATGGTTCATTATGAGCCAGTCTGTAAAGAATTTGGTGTGGGTTGTCCATAAAGAACTGAGGTAAGTTCAAATCAAGAAGCGGTAAGTTGAGGATTCACACTTGCTGCTGAGGATGACCCCAGGTGGTCTGCTTGGGATGTATGCGGTGACTGGGGACAGTTCCACTTGAAGTTGTTCTCTGATGACTTGTGACTGCAGTCGCTTACAGTAATACTGTAGTTCAGGACTGAAATTCCCACACACAATTTTGTACCTGAGCCTCCAAAAACAAGAGTGAACTTCAAATTAAAGTAAACTGTTAGCAGGCTGGACTTCCAGCCTGCTAACAAACATTATGACTGCAAATCAATCCTGGTCTGGAGTCTGGTTCCTATGTACGAAGAACGTACGAAGAACGGACCCCAGGACCCCAGGAGTCAAGTCTGATGAACACATTGCTGCTTTTTGAATGTGTTTCAAGTGTATTTGGGTTTAAAGGTATTTGTGGTGTATTTTTTTTTGTTGGCCAAAATTAGGAAACCAAAACAGCAGGGAAGATCTGTATGTGTGTTCAGGGGTCCGTTCTTCGTACGTCGCTTGACACATCCGAGATGAACTGACACATCTAAGATGAGATCGTCGTGCTAATTACGATCTGGCTAAGTTGGTTCTTCGAACACACCTGTTGTTGATGATTAGTGTAGCTGAATTGAGTTGTCTAGGATTATTGCATTTTCGTGCGTTGGTTTAAAAGGCGATATGCATCGACAGTAGAAACACTGATCACAACCCCTTCGATTGGTTGACGAAA
>JAQMYJ010000008.1:8822182-8840108 GCA_030014305.1 Clarias laeviceps
TCAGGGTTGAGCATGCAATAAATGAAGGTGCTCGCATTCAAGTGAAAATGAGCCGTGAAAGTGAGGCCGAAAATGAGATTCACCTATTGGACAGACCAGTAGCCGCCACTGGTGTACAGTATGCATGTGGCAATATCACATAATTTGAATTCCAACTGAATAAAACTGAACGGGGAAAAAAATGTCAACAAATTGTTTTCTTTTTACTTACTATTGCATGTTTTGTTTGTTTTAAAGCTTATTTTTAGATGAATTAATTAGTATTGTAATTAGTAATTAGTAAGTCTCCTGAGATTGGCTCCAGGCCTCCGCGACCCTGTATACAGGATAAAGCGGTATAGACAATAAGTGAGTGAATAAATATGTACAGTAGTATTGTGATAAAAATAAAATTATACACATTAGTTTACAAATGCATTATGACAGCCTTAATTAAATGAATACTTGTATAGTAAAGCATAAGAGAACATTTTCTGGAAGTTTTATTTTTATATCTATATTGAGTTATTATGTATTTAGTAACATATTCATTATTTATTTCTAAATAGTTTATCCTTAAATGAAACGTTCATCAGTGTTTGTGTATCAGTATCATGTTGGACTTTTATGTTGATGTCTATTTCCAGACTCCATTTCCCAAAGTTCATTGCACCTCACCTATCAGTCACATGATATCATATGTATTCATCTGCACCTTGTTTAGTTTGTTTCATATCTCTATTTATAGTCCATGTTACAGTTGGGACTTTGTCTCGCAAACAATAACTAGTAACTCTTGAATAAACTTTAAATGCTAAAGCAACTTGTAGTAAAACATGTAGTATAAATCAGGTGTTCTCTCACCTGTCTTTGTGCTCTGTGTGGATATTGTGTAGAGGATACATAGTCTCATGAAAGTTCGGAATGGTCTGAAGAGGAACAGGAGACTGCATTGGTGCCAGAGACATAGGAACCCATACAGGGTAAGATACACAGGGTGGACAAGGGTAGTGATGATGATACACCTCTGGCTCCACCTCAGCTGTAACTGATGGACCTGGATGCTGTTTTAGTGTAAAGCATAAAAATGTTAAGCATGCATACATAGTCTTCATTTTAAAAAAGTAAAAATGTTACATACATCAGTGTATAATTTACCCCAGGTGCTTGCGTGTAGCCGAAAGAACTGAGTGCAGCCATGGTCATGTTGTTGATGATGACCTGGTGCATCTGAGCATTCTGCATCATCATCAGCTCGACAAGGTCTGTTAGAAACACACACAGACATACAGAGACAGTTAACACTATAAAGGAAGCTCTAGCACTATTCAGGAAGACTGTAGGATGCCATACCCATGAGCCTCCACTAGATAGTGCTTTGTGAACACATCTCTTTTGGATAGACATCTACGCATGTGTGTGAAGTGATTGAGTACTGCAATCAGTGCTCTACACACTGCTTTTAGTAGTTATTTTAACAAAAGAAAATTGGGTTAAACGCAATGGGCACACTGCTTCCCATTTTGGAATTTAGCTGTAATATTTAAGGATGTGCAGGATTTGAATATGGAGAATTTGAATATGGAGATAAGAGGCAAAGTTTCACTGTAGTTAAAACTAAATCGAGGCATTTTTTATACACATATAAAATGACACAATATTATCTCTAAGCAAATTACATGCAGAGCACGTTGCACAGGGTACAGCCTCTTCCTTTTAAATATCATCACGATGTACTACTGTACTGTACATCTAACCCTTATTTTCTTAATGCAATGGTTCTCAAGCCTGGTCCTGGAGGACACCCTGTCCTGCACATTTTAGTGTTGTCTCATCTCCCAAGACATCTTAGTTAACTAATCAGCTAATTAAAAGCTTTGTTTTATTATTGAAGTGGATTAGAGGGGGAAAACTAAAATAAAAAGCACAGGTGGTCGGGTTGAGAACCAATAACTTAATGTATATTTCAGTTGTAACAGTATTTACTGCAGGAGTAATTCAAGAACACTGATGCTATCTGAACTAAAGAAGATGTCAAGTTTTATGCTTTATAATACACCATAAAAGCAATGTCCTTTATTTTGATGCTGCATTTATTGCACATAATGCTTGTCATTGGCTATGTCCATCATACTAAAGGTTTTTGATATACTACAGTATATGTAGCACTGTTGCCTCGCATCTCCAGGGTCCAAGTCCAATTCCCTCCTCGGTTCTCTGTGTATAGAGTTTGCATGTTCTCCCCGTGCTTGGTGGGTTTCCTCCGGGTTTCAAACAAAACAGAAAGCATGATGTGCCATGGTATTCTGCGGGCAGAGTGCTGAACCAATCAAATTGCAACATTTAAGATTTTGAATCTTAGGGCCAGGACCGAGACTGCTAAGAGGTAGAGTCTATGTTAACCCTAAATTTATTTAATATTCATTTATGCTCATAGGTCATGGGTTTATCCTTGGGCTTACATCTTGTTAAGTTCCCTGAATCATCTCAAATGGCTTCCCTCAATTCATAATTTGTTCATTTAGTCCCTGGTGGTTTTGACTTTTATAAGGTGACTTCATGAACAACATACATAATCTATAGACACAAAATCCATATTTCAGGGAGCTATTGCTTCTTTATCACTAACGAAAGATATCTTCTTTCTTTGACTGCTGTGGAAAATGACTAAAAATATATTAGGATAAAGTATGAAATAAATATATACTAAAATATATTAGGAAGTTAAAATATTTTGAATGTGGGAATAAGTTATTATATATAGCAAATATTTATTATTATGAGATTATTATTACTCAAACATACTATTATTCAAACATACCATTCTACCCTAATTTTACACAATTTAAGCATTTAAAATATTAATATTCTATGATTTAACTTTTTCCTGTCATAAAATATCACAATTATAGTATTTCTAATTTAAAATGAGTAAATATATAGGTAGAAATAGCTTTAATAATAATATACTGTATTTGATTAGTTTGACAGCAAATCACTATAAAAATACCATTTTCAGAATTTTACTGATTTGGGCAAATTATTTTCCTTATTTTTGTATATAACAAACTTTTTTGTTTGAAAACTACTGCCTATTCTACTTTTCGAAACTTTAGAACTTCCATGTTTTAGGCAAACCACATTGAAATGCCCTTGTTACACAGCAAAATGACCTGAAAATCATTCAGTGCATTGAAATGCATTCAGTGGATTTTTGAAAAATGTTGAAATAAAGAAAAAGGGTGTTTATCCTTTGCTAATGCTATTGAAGCTACCATAGCATTAATGATCTAATTAAATTAGAACAGGCTGATTTATCCATTGTGAAAAAGATGGGGTTTTAGTGTTGTTGTTGTTTTCAAAATGCCACAAAATTGTATAAAACATTCATATATTATCCATAATTTTACAATATTTCTTTCTTTTTTTTTTCAAAATTGTTCATTTGTTCTGATAATACTATATAAATCTGACACTACACAAGATCAATTCAATTTCTAATATGTTTTTTTTTGTTAGAGAAAGCACTTCACATAACACACCCACCCATGTAAAAGTTTAACATTTAGTAGATGAACATTACATCATATACGCATAGAAATGTTCAATAACCCAGATTAAAATCTAGATCTTTAGATCATAAGCATGCAAAAGGTGATGATGTCAAGAGTGATGTAACATGAGAAAGAAGCCTTAAAAGCGATCACACTCAAAATGCTGCACATCCTCTTTTGGATGATAACTGATAGTATTATAACAATATGTTTTACACCAGTAAAATTATTTTTAGGTCTATGTTGGTGGTTACAGCACTGAAACTCTCAACTTTGGGTGTGGGTGTGTGTGGTACTGTACCCTCCCTGATGTGTCCTGGCCGTAAAGCTGGTGCAGGTGGAGACATTGCTGAAGACAGCTGCTGGAAGACTGTAACTGGCTGAGGGGCCTGGAGAACAGAGACAGACAGGTGTGTAAAAAAAAAAAACTTAATTGAAGTGGTCACTGTGCTTTTCCATTTGAAACAGAGGGTGAGGAGGGACTGTAACACTGCAATCAAACTTGCCAGAAATGAATTCACACCTACAGTTTCCATTTCCACTTAATGAACACACTCATCTGATTTTCCATTGTTTCTTATGGGGAAATTTGATTTGATATACAAGTGCTTTGATATATAGTACAACCATGCTTCCAGAACAAATTACGCTCGCAATCCAAGGTTTAACTGTACTTTGGAGGTTATGGGAACAGCAGTACCAATAATGTACCAATAAACTGCCTGTCCAAAAAATTTATAAATATAATCACACACTCACAGTAGGGTCAGTCTGAACTCACACCACATAACCCTTTTTCTATTGCTCCTAAGTTCAATCTTTATGTTTCCTAGTGAACTCAAGCCTTTTTTCCAATCAAAATCACTATCGGGTGGTTTTCTTATGGCCATACACCTGTTTAGTCCTCAGTTCTCATTGCATTATGCAAGTACCCAAACGTGTCATTTATTTAATGCCACGCTTCTTCTGCAAAGTGGATGGTTCACTAATATTCTCCCATGTATTAATAATGCATTAGATAGTATTGAACCTAAATCTGGTCATTTCAGCAAACTGTGTAGTTAATTTCTTTATTTGATGCAGACTTTTTTTTTAACAGTGACTTTTATGTGGCCAGACAGTGAATAATAATAATAATTATTATTATTATTATTGTTGTTGTTGTTGTTGTTGTTATTCACTGACATTCAGCTCCCCATAACTATAAAATTTGTATTCAATTATTTATTATACAGTACAAAACATTATTCTGTAGCTACAGTAAAGCAAAGATATAAACATACATTATGAAAGTTTTTACTTACAAGAAATTTTAAGTAGTAATTAATTCATCACTTGGGATTTTTTCATGTTCTGTACCTTACTTAAGTCATGATGTGTTCATCTATTATTTCAGTCTCTGTAATCCGTCACATGTTTTCCAGATGCATAAAAACTCTCAGCTGGTAGATTCTTACTCATCAAAGACTCACCGGTTGTTGAATGAGTTGAAAGTGTGAGAAATCATCCTGTTGGATCTGTGCTGACTGCTCCATGCTTATTTACTGCAGTTCAGCTCCAATTTGTGCAGCTACACCTCTGTGTGTGTTACGTTGCCTTGGAGCAGGGACACAAACAAACTCAGCTTTCATTCGCATCATGGACGTAGGAACAAAGGAAACATGTGTGATAGGTGTCCCATGAATTACTTTACATAAAAATAGCTTAACATATGCACGTTAAAAAAACCTGAAGGTTGAATTTACACCCACAGTGCACATTTGTGTGCAGATGGACTTATATAAACACTGTAGGAGTTCATTTAACATTGGGGAATTTAACGTGTGGGTGGCAGTGTATGTGTTAATAAATTTTTATTTCTCTTTCCCTTTCTTCTTTGACAATGGTGGGGTGTCTGAGCTTCTATTATTTGTCAACTTACTGACTTAATTGTACAACAAAAAGTCTAAAAACAAAGAATTAAAACTCACGACTGTTTTGGATAAATCCAGTCACCATCCAAATCTAAAATATTCAATCCTGTTAAGAGCAAATGGAATTAAGCATTTGAGGTCAATCTATAAAGTTAAGCTACTGTATAAGATCTCTTTAGATGCCCATTGAGCTGGCCTATAAACTGATCACCCATAATATTACAAAACAAAAAAGTGTGCCCAGTATTGTGTAGGTTGCCCATGTGCCACTTGAGTAGCTTTGGCCCCTTGGGCCATGACTCCACAAAACCTCTGGGGGTGTGCTCTTGTGTCTGGCACCAGGACATTGGCAGCAGATCCTTTGGGTGCTGTGGGTGGTGGGGTGGGACCTCTGTGGATCAGACTAGTTTTTCTGGTGCATCCCATGGGGGCTCAGTCAGATTAAGAACTGGGGACTTTGGAGGTTGTTTCACAGTCTTGGGTTCTTTGCATGTTGGGTCTTTGGGCAGATTGTGGTGCACTGGGTGTTCTGGTGCCTTTCTATTGTAGCCAGCATTGATTTTTTGCATTGTGTTAGTCTTTGGTTCCCGCAGGCATGGGTGAGCCTTGGGTGCCCATAATCCTGTCACCAGTTTACTTCTACAGTATATAATTGATAATCAATTTTAATATGTTAATGGTATGTTGATGGTGTTAATGTTATGGGGAGTCAGGGATAGATCAGTAGTTTTGGCATTGAACTGCAGTTCCGAAGGTCCCAGGTTCAAACACTATGACCAAAAAGTTGCCCTCATGGGGCCCTTGAGCAAGGCCCTTAACACTCAACTCCTTAGATGTACAGTATAATGAAATAAAAATGTAAGTCACTCTGGATAAAGGCATTTGGCAAACTTTATGCTAACCCATTTAAAGTAATGCTATTATTATATATTAGGTCAGTCCAGGATGAGGTTTCATTAATACACATCTTTTTCTTGGTTCATACCAGTGTTGGGAAACAATCATGTTACCAAAACTAGTTGTATGTGCTATAAACATCAACACTAAATAAAGAAATTAAACATTACCTGTGCAGCTAACTTTGTTGGGGTTTCAGTAGCTTGGTTAAGGCACTGGACTATGCTTTGGATGGTCCCAGATTCAAACCTCACAACCACGAAGTCGCACCTGCTGGGCCCTTGAGCAAGGCCCTTATTGCTCAGAGGTATAATGAGATTTTTTTAAAAAGTAAATCGCTCTGAATAAGGGCATCTGTCAAATGCCGTAAATACACAACATTCAAAAAATATATTTATTTTTAAAAAGCCTTTGTGGTGTTCAAAATGAAATGTTGCAAAGTTTCCAAATCATAAATAAAAATAAATATATGAATAAATACATAAATAAATAAATAAATAAATAAAGAGAAAGAAAGAACGAAAGAAAAATATTATAACTGTAAAGTACTATTACACTGAGATATGTACATACCACTGTAAAGAGAATTTATTACTTTCCACTTCTGATTGTACAGCCAACAAAGGGCAATTTCATTAAAATATTTTTGTTGTTGTTTTTGTTATGCTTTTTGGTTTCTTAATGTGTTTTCCGCTTAAATGCCACTGTAGGCTTCTGATTCTCATCCACCTAACAATCTCTCTCTTTCTATCTCTATCTCTCTCTCCCTCTCTCTCTCTCTCACATTCTAACCCACACACACACCGATCCCACCCTCACACACAGCAACACACACATAGTAATTAATCAAGGCACGCGCCACAGGCTGGAAGGATCGCCGCTATTTTTAAAAGCCCAGTCACTGTGTGGGCACCAACGAGCGAGGGAGTGAAAGGGAGGGGAAAGGATAAGATTATGAGATTTGAAGTGTCATAAAATATCTATAGTTATCATAATTATGCAGTAAAGATATATGAGAGCATTTAAACTGATGAGAAGGGAGAGAGAGATAGAATGAGGCGATTCATCATGGCTACATCGCTGTGCTCTTGAAGACAAACCAGGAAAATGCATTTGGACAATGCTGACTGAGGGTGTTGCTTGTTGTATTGAGTCAACATTCAGTCTGTTAGATAGCCTGCAATTACTCAAAATCTTAGCCTCCCTCGCTGAGTTAGAAGGCTTTACGTTCAGGGAAAGAGCCCCTGTATCTCCAGTCCTCTGAAGGCTGTGTGGGTGCTTTGGAAGTAGGCACACTTGCTCTAACTTTCTGTGAAATGCACAATAATGCCAAGATTCCTTTATTTAGTTATGGAGAATTTGTAAACTCCATTTTTTCTACTTGTCACATTTACTCATACGGCATCTCTCCTTTGTGTTCTTTATCTAAAGCAAAATTGACACATACAGTATTTCATCCATCCATCTTCAGTAACCGCTTTATCCTGTTCAGGATGTCGGTGGATCTGGAATTTTCAGGTCTTTTGAGAGGTGGAAAGAAACTGGAAAGCCCAGAGGAAACCCAATGAAACTTTGTAGAGACAGTCATTCGAGATCAACATTGAACTGGGGACCCCAAAGTCGTGATGAGGAATGGCTACCTGTTGTGCCCACCCACATTTCACAACTGCATAATTAAGATTATCATAGATATTTTATGACACTTAAAATCTCATCTCTCACACGCCTCTTAGTGGAACCTTAATGTGCCTCCATTCACTGAGAGTAAGTAGCACATTAATATGATATTAATGCTTTAGTCATTTAGAACCTATTCATTATTCATTACAGAGCAGACATTATCAGAGGGGGGATCAGACAGTCAGAGTGTCCTATGTGCCTATGTTAATGGAGTAGTAAGACATTGGACTGATTGTATATACATCCCAACCTAAGTTAAGCATTATTAAAAATGTAAAAATAAAAAAGCGTTCCATCCATCCATCTAGGAGCCTCTGTAGTCCAACTAGGGACCATAGCGGCCAGTGGTGACCATTGTATTTATTCCCATTTGTACAACGTGGTAGGACTTCTTGTCAACATTCACATGCACACACTATGGGTAATTTGGGAATGCCAATTAGCCTAATCTGCATGCTTTTGGACAGTGGGAGGAAACCGGAGAACCCGGAGGAAACCCAGCATGCATGTGAGAACATGCAAACTAAATGCACATAGACCCAACATGGGAATCAAGCACAGGCCCTGGAAGTGCAAGGCAACAGTGCTAATCACTAAGCCACCGTGCCGCCAAAAAACAAAAACATTCCACAAAGCATTTTTAATTTAAATGGGCTTTTGAAAGCTGTAATTTTGCCTTTGGGTCTGTCATATTGTATAGTATACTGAAAAAAACAACAACTTTGTTTTATAGCAAAGAAAATTACTGTTATTTGCAACATACCTGCTTTAGCACATGTTGTGCTCTTTTTTTCTGTGCATATTTCTGTGTATGTTCTGTTTTTCACACAGAAGTTAAAGTTCCACTGTTTTCTGTAGCCTAGGCAATTCTGATGTAAAAAGTGTGATTTTTATGTGAATTTGACATTTTGAAGTGTGATTACAGCAAGACAATGTGGTTAAGAGAGAGAGAGAGAGAGAGAGAGAGAGAGAGCACGAACATGAAAAAAAACATGATACAAACTAAAATGGTTTAAGCATCAGTGTTTACAGCAGGTTTCTTGTCAGGATGTCCTCTATGTCACTGAATGGAAAGCATGCATTCTTATCAGCTGTGAAGTGAGGCCCAATTTAAGTACACTTGTGCACAGACTGGCAATAATGATCCATTTTAACTCAATATTGTGATATTTAATGATAACCATAGGCTCAGAATTCAATTATGCTTAAAGAATGTGCTTATTTTTCGCTGCTCAATAAACCAATAAGGCCAATAACTGTCTGGTGATCTGCTTCAAATTATACAAGGTCTGTTTTTTTTTTTTTTTTACAGTATTTGGGATCTTGTCTGTAATGAGGGTAAAAAAAAGTCTGGCCTGGCAAGAGTAAATATACCTGAAAAAAGATGCTTTGTTAAATAAATAATATTTATTCTTGCATACATTTCAGATTATGTTTTTTTATTATTATTATTATTATTGATTTTCACTGAAATTAAGGCATTTCTCAACAAGTCATTTTATGATACATGCATGGTTCTGTATAAACACTATGGAGCTTCATGGAACATAATTGGCAGTAATTATAAATGGAGTTGTCATTATAACTGTCATATCCCAAGAGTTAAGAAATGGCATGTTATTGTGCTTTCACAGGTGCAGCACTGGTTGTCTTCATTTCGCCGCATTAACAAAGCTGTAAAAGAGTAAGGCCTCTTAAGTAAGGTTATCTAGGAAAATTAATTAATGAAATGAAATTAATGCTAAAACATGATTCACTACAATTCCACTGAAATACACCAAACACACTGATTCTTTAAAAAAACACATTATTTAATTTGTAATCAATTAAATATTTTTCTTTCATTTTTGTGAAGCTGCTTTGAGACAATGACCAAAAGTATTTGGCCAAATTCGGGTGTTTCAATCAGGACCCTTACTGGAACGGAGATTGCAAGCCAGGCCTTCTTGTCCAAAATCAGTACCTGACCACATAAATGCTGTACAGAATAAATGGGCAGAAATTCCAACAGAAACACTCCAAAATATTGTGGACAGCCTTCCAAGAAAAGTGTAAGGCTGTTATAGCTGCAAATGGGAGACCAACTCCATATTGAAGTGTAATAAAGGTTTCAAACTCTGTATTTACTTCATACACTCTTAAAATAAGGGTTATTTGCATAGTTAGTGGATCTACCTTTGTAAAGAGGTTTACTTGGAGAGTGAGACATATAAGGTTTGACAGAGTTTGTAGCATTGCCCCAGAGTGACAAATCAAACAACCAATTTGAGTTATATACAACAAATATGTTTTTTTAGGCTGCATATATAGTTAATATTTTAAGATTCATTGTGTACCAAGAGGCCATGGTGTTTATTCTCTTGTGAGCTTAGCTTCGAGTTTGCAAGTTTGCTAAAATCTAGGAATAACATTGTTTACCTTATATTGTGAGTTAATGGAAATTTCCAGTCTACCACTGAATCTGAGTAGAGGAGCAGCCACATGGGTTATACAAGTCAAATAATAAGCCTGAAATAAGCCACAAGATTTGATAAAATCACTCAAGAATTTAAAATTATGACAAATGTTGTCAGGGGTAATGTCTGGAGGGTGCTCTGCGCCCATGAACCTCTTTATTTGTTGTGCATAGGGGACACTTATTTTGGCTTGGGTTGATGTTTTTTTCTCACTGACTAGTCGTCAGTCTCACAGGTGTGTGTAATTTGAGGGTAATTACATTAGTAGTATTATTTAAGCTGCATGCACTAGGTCTCTTAACTCACATCTGTTGAGGTTCCTGTTTTGTGCTGTTGCTGTGGTTGTACCTACATTTTGTTTATCCATGTTTTTTTTTTCCCATTTTGTTACCATCTGCAATTACACCATGCCTGTATTCCCCCTTCGCTTGACAAATGTGTTTATGTGGTCTTGGTATGCTCTGGCCCCCATTACCATTTTATTAAAAAAAAAAATGCAGTATGTGGACATCTACTAATCACACCCATATGTGTTCATTCCAGTACCATGGGCTTTAACACAGGGTCGGTCCCCACTTTGCTGCCATAATAGACTCCAGGATAATGGAAAAACTGGAGCATGGATCTAGCATTGCTCTTTCATTCACAAGAGCATTACTGAGGTCAGGCACTGATGTCAAGTGAGATGGCCTGGTGTGCAGTCAGCATTCCAATTCATCCCAGAGGTGTCCAGAGGGGTTGAGGTCAGGTCTTGGGTCACTAAGTTCTTCCAAATCAACCTCGCCATGTCTTCATGGCTTTGTACTGTGTACAGGAGTGATCTCATGTTGGAACATGTTTGGTCACTTTAGTTCCAGTAAAGGGAAATTGTAAATCTACAGCATACAAAGACATCTATAAAGACAGTATGTGCTCACTACTTTGTGGCCACAGTTTGGTGATGGCATACTTATGGGATTGATGGCCCACATACTTTTGACCAAAAGCTGTATGTGGAAAGAATGGTTCATTTGTAAAGTCAGACTTCATGAGTACTAGAGATATACTCTATTCCTACACTCTGAAACACACTTGGACTGATCATCCACCAGTTCATTGCTATGGTTTTGGAGAAGGCACATGGTATTGATGACATCATGTTCTAAACAGCAATCCACTTCTGTGTTTAGGTACGGTTGGCTTTTATATTTGATTAGAGCCATGGCCAAGAACGCTGTGGTCTGCTCAAGACTACCTTTCATCTTAGCTAGAGCATAGTACACTGATCCATGCCCAGGCAGGATATGGAGTGTTCACATTACACAAATGGACTTTGGGGTCTAGCATACTGGAATCTATGCCCAAGACCATAGCATGAAATCACGTTCTATTTCACTTATCTCACTTACACTCACACACACACACACACACACACACACACACACACACACACACATACTAGTATACACACCCTGCAGCATGTGCTCAACTATATGCCCATTATCTGTTTTGGTTCCCATGGAAACCCCAACCTGCTATTGCAAGACTTCGAGGTGGTGGTGACACAATGTGTGACCATGTGCGTATATATGTGTGTGCACAAACTTCTTAACCAGAGTGACTTATTGTAAGTATATTTTGGTTACAATATTGGGAAAAAATAGTGATTCACAAACATCTTACACTCACACACTTACACTCACAAAAACAGCAAATACAGAATTAATATTTGTAAAGTCCAGCAAAGATCTCTGTTAGAAAGAGGGTGAAAAATTCAGTGCATGATGAATGACGCTAGAAACACCCACGCATGTATATACATACAAGTTTCACTGGCAGGAATAGTTATTCTTGGTGATCAAACATTACAAGTGTGATGGAAAAGAAATTTAAAAAATAACTGCCAACAGCAGAAATTAATAATGAATTTATAATTAGCACCACTTACAACTCTAAATAGACAGACACTGTGTTGGGTTGAAATATTTTTCATTATTGTCTTACATTTATTTGAATAATGATAAGTTAATAATAAAAAAAAACAATAGTAGAGAACATTAAGTTCTCCATGGCAACCACAATGGCACCTACTTCTTTATTCTACTTTTCTTTTCTTTGGTATTTGCATTCCCAATCTAGTTTAATGATGAAAGAAATATTTCCTTTATAGTCAGAATTTCCAAAAGAGGAAAAAAGAAAAAAAAAAAGTAAGCATTTCATGTAGAATCTTCAACAATAAAAGTTATCAATCCTTTAGTTGTGCTGTTGCTTCAGTTGGTCAGATTCAGGCTCAGCAATGTTATGTGGCAATAAACTGAAGTCAGCTGACGACCTGGATGGAGATTTTTGTTCCTTCCCTGATGCCATATTCCATGAGTCAAATTGTGAAAGAGTTGTTCTGAGAGCATAAGGAATCATTTTCACACATGCACCGGCTACCACATTCTGTGCTGTAATTAAAGCTAAAGATGGTTACATTTTATTTTATTTATGTTTTTAATACATTACTATTTTATTATTATAATTATTATTTATATTTAGATATTTTATATTTAATTATATATTATTCATATTATATTTAATTATATATATATTCATGTTTGTTGTCCTATTATTATTAATGTATGTTCCTAATAAAATGTACAGTGAGTGTAGTTATTCTATATTAACTCTTTGGGGTACAGACCAAGATAATTCCCCCAATAGGACAATTGTTTCAGAAAGAAGTGATTTTCTTTTGCTACAGCATGCAGGCATTGTTTATTTATTTTTGTATTCTATGTTATGTCTAGATAACTTTCATAATGAGACTGGTCTTCAATCAGCGTGCTGCAGAACGCACAATAATGAAAGTAGGGAGCATCATGTACCAGATCATGATGGATATATTGAATCCTGAGTGTTTCTGCTCTGATTTGTACTCCCTACTACATTTTATAAACTTCTCAGTTCAAAGATTAAGTAGTTCTTTATCTTGATAAATAAAATGGCCTTGGTTCCAATAAGTAAAGAATATCCCAGTCAAATGAAGGGCTGAAAGTGCAGATACAGTTGTATAATCTATTTCTGAAAGACAATCATAGAAGAATTGTAAATTTAAAGAAACATTTCAAGTCAATTTTCTCTAGAATTGAAAAGGAAAGTCTATGAACAGGACAAAACACAAGAGAATGAATATGATCTCAAGTTGCTCAGGGTAACTCAGTGGTTAAGACTACAGTTTAGATTCAAACCCCATGGCCACTTGCACATGGCCACTGTTGGGCCCTTGAGCAATGCCTTTAACCCTAAAACTGCTCAGATGTAAAATGAGGAAAAAAAAAAGTTACTCGCTTTGGATAAGGGTGTCTGTCAAATGCCTAAATGTATGTAAAAATTCTGAGGAAACAAGTTGAATTTAAAAGTAGAGGTTAGGGTTAGAAGTGAGCTAGCGTTCATAAAAAAAATCTATACTCGTTCAGATTCATCCCAAAAATTATAACGAGATTACAGTTAAACTTTGGATTGTGAGCATAATTTGTTCCAGAAGTGTGCTTGTATATCAAAGCACTCGTATAAAGAGAATTTCCCCCATAAGAAATAATGGAAACTCAGATGATTTGTTCCACAACCCAAAATATTGTAAAAATAATTAATACAAAAATGTAAAGTAAAAATAAAACAAATTAACCAGCACTTTACCTTTGAAAAGAATCGTGGCTAAAGTAAGAGAGGGGGCTACTGTGTAGGATGACTTTCACACACATATGTGTGCGTGCACAAACACACAAACACACAAACATTACAGAAACACTGCTCTGTCTGAAACTTCTTTAACAAGGAACCTCTCTAATGACACTTGCTTTTACCTTCTTTTGAGGATTCTGCGAAAATCTGATGTTGCATTATCGTTAAACAGACTCATCTCCTGCACTGCTACAGCGTTTTTAACCTTTTTCTTCACGGAGGCCGTCGTTGCAAAATAGTTACTAAAGAACAGTCACTACACTTGGACACATAAAAAAAACTTTATGCACACACATGTGGTCACAATGTTATAGTAAACAATAAACACGCATGCACAGATGTTGACTATACATGTGACACACGTGCATTGAGATGTGCATGGGAGATGATTACCCATAATAAAGAGAGAGAGAAGAACCATTCGCTCTGTTGTGATCACCTGATGCTTCGGAAGACAAAGTGTATGCATACTACTAATTTTTTAAGACCTCAGTCATTTATCAGGTTAATATTTATTTAAAAAAATTTCTTGTCTTGCAAAACACAAGTTACTCGCAATCCAACATTCCAGTGTATCTATAAAAAGGAGGGTTTGAGTAGTTCCTAGGGATAAGATGAAATAAGGAACATGTGTTGATCAATAGGCCAAGCAGAAAGCAACATAAGCAATGGGTATTGACTGTCTGTAGATTGACTGAGAAGTAAGAGGTCACAGATTGATCAAAGTAGGCGCCACAAAGACCAGAGAAATGTACGTATACAGGAAGTGCTTCAGAGACTACAGGGAACATAAGGGAAGCAAGAGGTTAGTGAGAGAAGACAGCTATTAGGAAGTTGGAATGGAGCAAGACAGCACGGGTAAAATGTTTCTGTTCATGGTCTCAGGTTTCAAGTCTCACTCATACACTTCACTCCAGCATTGTTCCCATAACAGTACTAAGGTTTTTCTTTATTATCTATTTAATTCTTCATTTTGACCTTAGTTTCTCCTAATTGCTCTGACTTGTTCACTTACGTCATTGTCCATTTATGATTTTTCATCGACCCCTTCTGGTGTGTTTGCATCCACCTTTATGATACAAGGCTATGCCAATAACATGGGCACAGTACAGTAGGTGTGAGTGAAATTCACTAAGCCCTCATTGATGTAGGCTGTGCAATCAACAGATCTCTGCCATCCTTGTCTCTCTTTGAAGTCCCGTTAATAAATTTTTCAACAGCTGACAGTTCACAGTTCCGTAGTGTTAGTGCCCACTTGCAGTTTGCTCTTTATAGTGAAACAATATGACAGAGATCTGCCGAAGTGGTGATCCTTTTTTTCCCCACTATTCTGTAAAGTACTCACTGAAATTCTTGTCATAAAGCATGAATTATATCTAACAACCTTATATGACCTTGTATTATTCAGATATCTAACAGAATATTATGTTAGAATTCTAGCACTGGCTGCTGGAAGCTGTTACAGGATGAATATACAGTACTCTTGTTAACAGAGTGTAAGGAGACAGTGAAACATTAGATGCTCTGGATGGACAAACTCCTTATAGAAGGAAGAATTAAAGTTCCCATCAGCATAGAGAAAGAAGTCCAGAGAACATGGAGATTGCTGTACCAGTGTTACTTTTATATATAATGTGAAAACCGTCCAGTGAGAAGGTTCTCTTTCTGCTTCCCACTGTATTGATCTGTGTCCAATTCTTTCCACTAGCAAAGAAGCTCATCACCTTGGCCAAACAACCACATGCTATTGCAGTGAGTACCCGGTGTGAATTCACCTGAACAATTCCTTATTACCCATTATAGGCTATTATTTGCACACCAACTTCTCTCTCACAGCACCCATCAAAAATGGAGTGGACAGAAATTTAACAACTTATTACATAAGACTTACCCTCACCCACTGGTTCAGTGGCTTTACTGTATCACGCATCAAATTATTTCATGCTTTTACACCAGTGCTCAACATATGAAGACATTTATATATTTTTTTTTCAGCACTAGTTTTAGCAATATACAGTAAACCTCCCTTTTTTTTCTTTCTTTCTTTCTTTCTCTGTACCACATATCCTGTACTGGTTCACAGGGGGCCTGGAGCCTATCCAAGGGAACTCGAAAACAGCCAATCCCTGTACAGGGTGCCAATCTATTGCCGATCATAACCATGCACACACTTTGCAAATGCTATAGGCAATTTGCAAATGCTAATTAACCAACTCTGTCTTTGGTGCCAATGTCTTTGGATTGTGGGAGGAAACCGGAGGACCTGGAGGAAACCCATGAAGCATGGGTGCTAACCATTATGTCACCATGCTGCCTTGTATAAACCAAACATACCCAATTCCAAGCACTTCTCACATCACATTCCTCAACTATTATAACAAATGGTAATCCTACCTTAGAATAACCATAACCTCAGTTTACCTCAGTTGCAAGTGTCTACATCAATCAAGGGACTTAACATAGACCTACAGTAACATCTGAACCATAGACCTGCTCTGAGGCATTACCCCATTTATATTAGATCAATTATTGTGCGCTGAAAATAAAGCCTTTAAGTAGCACATTTCTTATCCATTTCTTAGTGTGGGAGTATGTATTATGAACAATTAGAAATCCCAGAATACTGGAACCATAACTTTCATCTAAATTGAATCCACAGAACTAAATTGAAAGTTCACAGAACTTTTTTTTTTTTTTATAACTAGGGGATACTGAACAATTTGCAACAACCCTGCAAATGATTGCTGTAGGTGTTCCCCTTCTTCAATGCCTGCTTGCGTGGGCATCATCTTTTCAGAAAGAACAGCACTGCTAATGTGGTCCTGTCTCTACCAAATGTAAGACAGGTGTATGACACACCTGTGTGATTGCAGCCCCCAGGGAACCTGCCTGTCCTCTGTCTCTGCCTCCGCAAAAATGGATAGATGTGTTTCCACTTCTCTGTGGGTGACAGCCATGCCCCTCTTTTTCAGCCTGCATTCTGTGATTTCTGACATCGCCACCTCTTTTAAGTCATTGTCTACTGCTCCTGCTTCAATTTTGCTCCCTGACAGCATGCTGGAGGCTTTTTTTTCTCAGGTTTACACTACTGAGAAAGCAGCATTGCAAACCAATGTAATCCTTAAAGGTCACTTATTGGGCTTTAACACATTTTAGGTGAGGGAAGGAATGAGGGAAGGAAACAAACTCCGCGATCAGTCGTTGATCTTATTTTGCAGCTGGTGCAAAAAGCCACCACAGAGACCTGCCTGATGAGTTGTTCTCTCTGTATGTGTGTGTGCCTTTGGTTTTAATCATTACATGATTAAGATCCAGTTGAAAATAGAGCTGTTCTGTGTCATGCAATTATTTTTCAATAAAGCACTGTTGCATATACTGTAAATATTAAGGCACATTTTCACCTGCATTTCAGACAAAAAAAAGTTCCTGTACACATGTCGGTCATGTTTTCAGGAACATTTCAACTTATCCATTTGCCCATGACGATGCAGATGACATGGCACGTACTGTATATTGTGCTGTACTGATATTTCCCATTATATCACTCCAGCAATTCAGTCAGTTTCTCTCAATACAGCGTTGAAATGGAACTGAACTAAATATAGCCCAAATCGCTTTGCTGCCTCTCTCTCTCTAAAAGTGCAGCTACCTCACACATCTGATCGCCAATTCAATCATATATATATATATATATATATATATATATATATTTTATTTTTTTTATCAGTGCAGAACAGGGGGC
>JAQMYJ010000008.1:8855834-8870834 GCA_030014305.1 Clarias laeviceps
GTCTGTGTTGATTTGGGGAGCCATGTCATCTGCTGGTGTTGGTCCACTGTGCTTCATTAAGTCCAGGGTCAACGCAGAGTCTACCAGGAGATTTTGGATCACTTCATGCTTCCTTCCGCAGACTAGCTTTATGGGCATGCTTACTTCATTTTAAAGCAGGACTTGGCACCTGCTCACATTGACAAAAGCACCTAGAGAATCTATGGGGCATTGCCAAGAGAAAGATAAGAGACATGAGACCGAACAATGCAGAAGAGCTGAAGGCTGCTATTGAAGCATCCTGGTCTTCCATAACACCTCAGCAGTGCCACAGACTGATAGCTTCAATGCCACGCCGCATTGAGGCAGTAATTGCTGCAAAAGGGGCCCAAACCAAGTACTCAGTACATATGCATACTGTCATACAGACGTGCGCCTGTGATGGGCATGCGCCAAAATCAATATCTCACTCCGAAGCTCACTAGCTAGGTGGCCTCCCCTTCTGCAGGTGTGCGAAGGAGCTGGGCCACGGAATTAGTCACGGCTGGTGAGCTAGCGCCGCTAATGATCCCGGGCTTCTCCCCGCGCTATAAAACACAGTGGGGAGTGTTGGGATATTGGGATATTGGACTTTATTAAGCAGTGTGTGCAACGCGCGCACTACAACGTGGAAGAGCGGCATGCAAGCGGGGCAATGGAACACACTCCAGGGACTTCAAAGAAGTTGCATTACTGAAATAAATTAACTTTTGCATGATATTCTAATTTTTCGAGTTTCACCTGTAATGTTGGAAAATGGCTATTTTTGGGGCACATATAAAACCATCTCTCCAAAACAGCTGAAGTTAGCAACTTAAAATTTTTAGGGAAGCAAGATTGGTCACATCGATGTTGCATAAACATCAGACGTAGCTTTTTTGGCACACACTTTTTCTGCATTATATGTATAACATATAAAAAATTTATCAACGCCAATACTGTTTTGGCCATACATACGTATGTTACTCACTCACTTACTCACTCACCATTCTTGCCTATCCCATGCACGTATGCCATTGACTTAGCCCAGTTATTTAATATAGGAAGAAGGCAAAGGGTCTAAGAACTGACCCCTGCAGAACCCAGTAGAAATGAATGTAGTTTGAGAAATGAATCATACTGTTATTTCAATATAAATGTCACATAAAGTACTCTGCTGTTATGAATGTCCAAAGTACCGCAAAATATTTACTGAATTATTAATGATGAAAGTGAACCAGATGTTCCTGACACTTCTGAGAAAACCATTTGTTCATTAATCTTGTGTATCCTGTTATGTTTTCAGGAGAAATTTTCAAACTTCTATGCCCTGTAGGACACCTTTGTTCGAAGGCACTTTTATGCCATGCAAGGAAAAATGCATCAGCATCTTGTTTCCATGAAAAATGTTATCTTGTTATGATGGGAAAAGCATCTGGTTAGGATGAAATAAATATATTATTAAAGCAACATAATGAATATAGCTTGCATGGTTACAAATTGATAGGTTCTGACAAATGGTGCAAATAAAAGAATTAGTCAAATAATTCTTCATGCTTGGTTTCAACCAAAATGAGATTTTAATGTTAATGAGCGGTGCAGATGGTATTGTTATTAGTATGCACATATTCCTAAATCCATGCATTTATATAAATAAAAAAATTCATCAGTGTTATTAGCGATTGCTTTATTTCTAGTAGGCTACAAATTATAGCATATTAAAGGTCTACAGGATGGGTATGTTGTTATGAAAAACACAGTCAAATTTTTATTAAAATTAACATTTCTTTGGGTAGAGCTGAACTGAGATGTGAAACTTGTATCAACACAGGCTGTGCTATGTTACATATACAACATTATTATCAGCACCAAATTTCTGACCCGTGTTTGCAACTGTATAATGATGATGATGGGACGTGAGAACCTATAATTTATGTTTTTAAATTAACACATTTTTTATTTTATATTGTATTATATACACCGATTAGCTGTTACATAAAAGCCATCATGAGTCAAGTCTCAAGTCTCAAGTCTCATTTATTTATATAGCCCTTTATGCTACTACGTAAACCAAAGGACTGAACATCCAAGAAACTATAAAATAGAATAAAATACAATAAAATACATAACATACATAACATACAATAGCAAAGTCAAGAATTAAAAGCGACAGAATACAAATACATTTTAACACGAGATTTAAAAACCTCAACTGAGGATGCAGATCTAACATCAGGGGGGAGCGCATTCCACAGTCTAGGACCAACAACTGAAAAGGCTCGATCCCCTTTTGTTCTAAGGCGAGTTCTCGGTACAAACAACTGAAAACAATTGGAATACCTTTGTGCTCTACAAGAGTTTATACGCACCAAGTCCTTAATATATTCCGGGGCCAACTCATGAACAGCTTTATAAACGTACAACAACACCTTGTACTGAATTTGATATTTCACAGGAAGCCAATGAAGCCTTTCTAGAACCGGAGTAATATGTTCCTTTTTCTTGACACCAGTAAGGAGCCTCGCTGCAGCATTTTGAACCATCTGCAGCTTCGAAATGAGTGATTGACTGATACCTACATAGAGAGCATTACAATAATTCAGACGAGAAGAGATGAACAGACAGAAAAGACTTCATTTTCGCAATAGTCCTTAACTGGTAATAGCAATTTTTTACCACATATTTGACCTGATGATCAAACATAAGAGCAGAGTCAAAAATTACACCTAAATTTTTTATTTTGGATTGAACATATGTTTCCCAAGAGCCGAGAAAATCGGTTAAATCCCTGTCATCATTGTTCATCCCGAAAACCAGAACTTCTGATTTTCTAGCATTTAACTTCAGGCAGTTTTGCTCTAACCAGCTGATCACCTCCTTTAGACAGAGTACCAAGGATTGATTAGGGCTTGAGGCTCCAGCTCTGATCGGTAAATAGATCTGAATGTCGTCTGCATATAAATGATATGAAATACCGTGTTTCTTAAAAATAAGGCCCAAGGGCAAAAGAAACAAAGAAAAAAGAATAGGTCCCAAAGTTGAACCTTGTGGTACTCCACACTCCAAAGCAATCGACTTGGAGGAAAAATCCCCAACCCTAACAGAAAATGAGCGCCACTTTAGATATGAGGAAAACCATTTTAAAACCGTCCCTCTCAGCCCCACTACATGTTCCAAACGATCGATAAGAATATCGTGATTGATTAAATCGATTAAATGCACTAAGATCCAGCATAATTAATTACCTGAGTCTGCAATGAGTAATAAGTCATTTGAAACTCGCAGTAAAGCTGATTCAGTGCTATGTCCTACCCTGAAGCCAGACTGAAAAACGTCTAACACCTCATTATTTGCCAAAAAAGAACTTAACTGAGTTGAAAGTACCTTTTCCAATACTTTGGAAATACAAGGCAGCTTTGAAATGGGCCGATAATTGTTAAAATCCAGAAGATCAAGGTTAGGCTTTTTAAGAAGGGGCTGAATAACCGCCTGCTTAAAACTTAGAGGAAAAATGCCTGTATAAAAATGAGGTGAACTGAACAATGTCAAATCACCAACTATACACCAGCATCATGGGCACCCAATGCTCACCCATGCTTGGTGTAGACCAAAGAGTTAACCTCGTGGCAGAAGGGGCACACCAAAGTAAGATTGGTTTAATGTTAATGGTTTTAATGTGATGACTTAAAATAATAATAATAATAATAATAATAATAAGCTTTACTAATAATAATGATATGCATTTCTTATTGTAACAAGCTGCTCCACTTGCAATACCAATAGATATTTTCTCTTATTAATAAGATGGTTTATTGTAGTAAACTGTTGTTTTCTCATAATAACAAAACAAAACCTTTTGGTTACAACAAGGAGGTTTTCATAAAATAATATTTTTTTTGTACATGGTGGCATTGTTCTTCTGCACTTTTCCATTACATAGAAATATAAACTTTTCAGTTCAGGTACTTTAAGGCCGTCTACTGTTATTCCCCCTTATTTTATTCCCAAATTTAACACATGCTCTAAGCAATAATGCATGAAAAGCCTGGATAAAGTGTGCTGGGAGTTAGACTAACACACCCCTGTGTACTAGTGAGATGCAATGACATACGCTATGTGGTTTAATATTCCCTCCACAAGCACATGATAGAATAATGTTACTTCAGTGATAATTTAAACCCAATTAACATTTTTGAAATGGTGACCATAAAGTCATACATTGCATGGTTTGAACAAAAGACTTAATCCCTGCGTATGTTCTTAAAGTTCTTCATGTTCTTCTATCTGAGCCAGCAAATCTAACAGGCTTTGGCTGCCAGCCTATAGTTGGCTACATCCTGAGCAGTCATGTCTGTCTCTATTCTTATAAATCTGTCCAATTATCTAATGTTAGTCATTTGGAAACTTCTCCCACTCTTGCCATTTTAAATATAGAACCTTCGGCTCTATACTAACTGCCAGGCTGCTGAGATACAATGCAATTTAATCTAATGCCACACAGTTATTCCTTCTTTTATACTTTTGCCACATTTTGTAGCTTATAATCATTTCAATAACACAAAATTCTTCAAACACCAAAACACCTTTAAAACTTGCTAAACCATCTTTATTTACTAAAACTTTTGTCAGAAGGCAAGCCTTTGAAACAATTAATGTGCAAAAAAATAGATATATTAATTTAAAAAGATTTATACATTAATTGTACATTAATTAAGTAACAAAAGAACCTCTAATGTAATTTGAGCACAGGTTCCCTCCTTCTTTGTAAGAGTAATTAATTAATTGATAATAAAAGTACTTCAAGTGTGCTAGAAGAAACGCTTTCGAAAAAATGTGATCGATAACTGATTATCTTCATTTACGAGCCACGAAGAAGCCTCATCGTTGGTTTAACATATTTATATGAGCATTACAAGTTGCTATTACAATTTGATGGAACAGTAAATAATGCATAATGTTGATTATAGTAGTAATTATTTCTTCATGGAGAGTTTATGAAATTTTGTATGCATTCTTTTTGCTTTCCTTGCTTGATTGTATGCCAATGAAAATTTATACAGGCATATATTGGAGCAAATCCAGATGATAGACATCAGCTTAATAAAGTTAAGGAATGTGAAAGTCATAAAACATTCTGTGCTTAGAGCCTTACTTCTATTTAATTCCGAAAAGAAAAAAGAATTGGTACTTGGATCGCATGCAGCTTGACTTATAAGCTTCCTGATAGTAGCTCTGGATGGCTCTTCTGTTTCATCATGTGCAGCACCTAAAAGACCTTGGTGTGATTATTGATTCAAGCCTTTCCTGTGAAGCTCATGCACATAATATTACTAGGATAGTATTTGTTCATCTCAGAAATATTCCTAAGATGAGAAATATAATGTCACTGCATGATGCAAAAAAACTAGTTATTCCTTTTGTTACCTTTTGGATTATTGTTGAGGCTTACTGTTTGAGAATTCCACTAGGTGCATAAACAAGCATTAGTTAGTCGTTATTAGAACCAGAAGATATGACCACATCACCCTGCTACATTATCCCCACTTCACTGGCTGTGAAATTTTGCACTGACTTTAAAATACTTTTATTGGCCTATAAAGAACTGTATTCACACCATATTACTTTAGTGAACATTTACATTTACATTTAGGCATTTGGCAGACACTCTTATCCAGAGCGACTTGCAAAAAGTGCTTTAAAGTTTACATCACTGGATAGATACTTACCCTGGGTTAACTAGGTTAATAACTAAGTGCCATTAGTCAAACACAACTCGGAAGAGTTTTTTTTTTTGGTGGTGGTGGGGTGGGGGGTTAGTCCAAGTACTGGAGAAACAGATACGTCTTGAGTCGTCGTTTAAAGATCGTCAAAGTCTCTGCTGTACGGACATCTAGAGGAAGTTCATTCCCACACCTAGGTGCCAGAACAGAAAAGAGTCTGGATGAACCATTGGTATTCTATTATCTGTATGCAAAAAGGTGCAGGCTATTTGTTAATACCTCGTGTAATGAAGGCTTCAGCTGGGGCCAGAACTTCCTCTTACAAAGCACCACAGTTATGGAACATCCAAACCCCTTCTGTTCACGAGACCTAGGAATTCCCATCACATGGAGAACTCTTACAGCTGCAGTGAATAGCTCCCTATGGGCTGCTGAATGATATATGTAATTACTGAGGATGATGTCATTTACAAATCATGAAAGATAGCTTTCTACTACACAAACAGTTTTGTTATGACTTTTATGAAAACTGAAACTGCCACTATTTTGTAACAGGTCTTCATTAGTAAACAGTTGGTAATCTCAACAAAGTATTATTGTTAACTAAAGTGAATGGCCTGTTGTATAATTACATGTTTGACCATAGCTCACAGTAAAATAAGAGACTGATTTATCTATGGTCGCAATATCCAGTATCACCCAAATGTGGATGGATTTTTTTTTAGTCTGGTCTCAATGTTTTTTCTCATTGCATCTGAGGTTTTCCTTGACACTGCTCACTAGATCAGATAATATAGTTTATTGTAATAGTTATGTATTATTTCCCTAAAGCTTAATTTTAAGAGTATCCATTGATAAAAGCGCTTCTCACGTCTCAGTATTTGGCTCACTTCTCAGTATTTAGGTCACTTCTCAGTATTTAGCTAACTTAAGGTATTAGGACATGGCAAACAAAAACCTGATCTGATGTTGCACTGAAATTTTTGCCATCCACAAAGGAAGGAGTCCTCTCGTAAATTGCGTTTTTTTTAAGTTATAATCTACAAGGATCCGTCAAAAGTGCTTTGCACTCTGGCTGCAGAATCTTTTATAATTAGTTTTATAAAAGACAAATACATAATTTTTAGACATATGTCCTTGGTTTCAATACGTTTAGTTCATCTGTTGACAAGCTTTCGGATTAGCTCATTAAAAAATGTTTTAGGCTGAGCTGCGAGCCACGAAGTGAATCTTCATCCTCGTAGGGCTGCTATCAGGGGACCAAACAGGTGAAAATCCAATGGAGCAAGATTAGGACTATAGGGAGGATGCTTTAACAACTCAAAACTAAGTTTTTGCAGAGTGTCTAAGTATGGGCAGAAGTGTGTGGACTAGCATTGTCATGTAAGATCGCGGAAATTTAATCAGAATTTTAGGCTTCAGCCTTTCAATAAGCCTCTCATTGTAACAAGCACTGCTGATTGTTGAACCCTTTTCCTGATAACGTTCCAATACTGGTCCGCAAAAATCTGTACGCATCAATTTTCCAGTTGATGGTTGACTTTTGAACTTTTTCTTGGTCAGTGATTTAGGATGTTTTCATTTCATGCTGTTTACTCTCAGGCTCGTTGCGATGAAGCCATGTCTCCTCACCAGTAATGATTATCTTTAATGAACTTTTACCCTCCTTAGAGTATCAGTCCAAATTTATTGCAGATATTATAAGAAATGATTGTACACCTAATATCCAGAACATTAAATTTCACATCAAATATCAGAATGTAGAAAATGTTATGTGAAAAATGTGTACTGTATGCATGATTATTGGTGGCAGATTGAATATTTGAAATTCTGGATATTTCAGAAATATTTCTATATGGGGGACGAGCTAAGGCAATGTTTTTTTTAATCATCAGGTGTGCCCACTCAAGCCTCAGAGTGCTGTTCCTGGCTGCTTGGAACCCAGTGAGATCTTCTGCTTTTGTGCAGTGTGAGAGGCTTTTTTGCTCACCTCAATTGTAAAGAGGGTTTATTTCAGTTACTGCAGGCTTTCTGTTCCCTGACCATTATCTTCTTACATCAATAAGTCATTTCTGCCCAAAGTGCAGACTTCTGACTTTCAGTGTAAATATTTTTCTCTTCACACCATCCCCTGTAAACTCTAAAAACATCTGTGTATAATAACAAAATTGCAGATTCTGGCACCTACAAGTTAGATCGCATTTCCCATTCTGATATTAGTATTGAAAATTTGACCGTTCGCTGCATAATTTTTTGCATTACAGGTGTTTCTAATAAAGTGAATGCAAGTGTAGATAAATTTACTAGTGTATTTGTGCATAAAATTCTGCAGTGATTCACTGACTCAACTCTGTGACTAATTATAAAGCATTCATGTGCTAAATCAGACAAAACATCAGGCAGCATAAAAAGTTATTATGGTATTAACTGTAATCTGACCAGACTGTAGCATGAGATCTTTGATCTTTTCATGAATGAAAGAACCGTATTGTTTTTCTTGGAACTACTTGCAAACAAATGAAAAATTATGAAAAACTAATAGATAAATACATTTGTAAACACAGCAATACACTTACGGAACTGGTGCCATTACACTGTTTTGCCTTGTATGTTTTTCAGACATTACAGTATACTTATCACTTCCTACACACCAGCCCCGTTATGCACTTACGCACACACAAACAGTAATAAAAGCTTGTTATTACTGTTTGTGTATGTACATAATTGATGCAGACAATTCAATAGCTCCAGCTAATTGTTCAACTCGACTTCTGGGCCATACAATTGTTCGATATTAATCGTTAATCCGTGTACAAACCAAGTCGCTTTATTATGCATGCAAGCTTTATTAATTATGTATGTTTATGACAACTGTACAGTACATCGCCATTTAGTATACATGCTCTTAGGCCCTGTTTTTTTTTTTTTACTTACTTACTTTTTTAACTGAAGATGAATTCAGTTGCTTATAAGGTTATTAAGAATTAACCCAGATGTAAACATGATAAGCTCTTTATCCATTGGAAGGATTAGAAATGAATATGAAGACTAAAAAAACAAAAAGCTCTATTTCTGATTCACTTGGTTTCTTCTTCTTTTCTTTCCTTTGGTGTTTGTATTAAAACTGAAAAAAGTGGCACCACAATCAGAGCTTTGTTAGACACCTTTTACTGGCGAGACTAATGATGACATGCACACTGTATATGCATTTAGCTGTATGTACTATAAATAAAGTGTGCAGATAGCCTGCATATGGCCATACAGCAACAGGCCTCCAAGTTGTTCCTTAGCAACAGGCAACCTGTTTGCATGGCGACAGATGGTTAGTTAAGTTATTTTCGTTGGAAAAATAGGAGGGAGGGTATGCCGAAAGAGCTGGGTAGAAAGATCGACAGAGAGAGGGAGAGAGAGAGAGAGAGAGAGAGAAGCAGGAGAAGGACCGCAGTGAGGTTTCTACTTAGCTGGGGGAATTGGCAGCCTAGCAACACAATGTAAGTGATGTCCCTTAGCAACCAGATGGGCATTGCCCCAGCTCACAGACTCTCTGTCACGTTGTTACATGCAAGGGTACTTTCACAAATTAGTTCAACTGTTACTGTTAACTTTTTTTACCCAGCTAATATCCCTACATACTTTCCAATGCACCAAGTAACAGATTAAAGAGTTAAAGTTAAAATTATCAGGCCTAATAGTGCCAAAAAATATATATTTTGATGGATGCTGTTTCCAAGATCCTAAAAAGAGAAGGAGTATGGAGAAATGCATTTCAGTGAATCTAGTGGTGTGTGAGGGGTATGCGAAGTCATAAATGATCCAGTTTACATCCAGCTCCACACATTCCAGTCCACATGTTGTGTCATTCCCACTCACCTATCTACTGATCACATTTATCTTTCAGGTCATTAACTTGGTTTCTACAGGGTGGGTGAAAATTAACTAGACGATATTAGTATGATATATGGATGGAATAACATTGGCAATCTTATTTTCATGCAGGAATGGAGCCCCATTTTGCTCTTACTATCATTTTCTAGGACATTGGCAGGGACGATGTGTACCTCATAAATGGCCTCCAAAGGACTCCAGATCTCATGTGATTTTTATCCAGAGGAAACTGGTTGGTGCCACCGGTGCCTATGTTGAAATTTAAAGATTTGCTTTTATTTTCCTATGTAATAAAGTGCATATACAATTTGTTTTAATAGATTTGTATTTTGAATATAAACTTTTAATAAACTTACTGTAATTTCAGTATTGAATTTAAGTTTACAGAAAAAGTGCAGGTTCATAATTTAATTTTGTCTACTAGATACTAAGGAAAAAGTAATCACATTACCACCTGTAGGGTTTTATGATAGTTTGAGAATTTTCACATGCCTCTATGTCAATAAAATTTAATTAAATTAAATTAAAACCCTCACTGCGCTTCCCCATTCCTTATATGTTAATACTTCCTATAGCCCATGTCTAGATGAATATACATGCAAATAGCTTTTTTGTCCACTGGAACCCTTTGGTCTATACATTATCTAATTATAATGTGCTTCCTATCATCTGTCTGTGTCCAGGTCTCTTTATGACTTACATGTAATTACTTTTTGATTTACAAAATGTATAGACTCAGCAAGGATCCATTCAAGTAAGGTTTTTTTAAAATAAATATCGCCAGAAATGCATCAAGCCCAAGTGATAATGGCAACTACAAACACTCTATACAAAAAGATTTTTACTTTCTCATTCACAAATTTGAACATTACTCCATGGTTTAGCTTTAGCTTTGCATTTTAGTATCATAAATGCCAGTAATTACTTCTAGTTTGTTTCTCACCATGAATGTGCCTGATGATCTGGATTTTTAATTGTTATTAAATTGTTATAATTGAAACTGGATGTGCCTCCAACTCAGTTAGCTACAACTTTGCTTTTCCTGAAAATAAATGGCATCAAATAGGCAGACTTTATATCAGTGTAATGAATTAAAATTTAAGAAGTTTAGGTCAATAAACCTTTCTTCAAACAAGCTCCGAATTTCTTACTTGTTTTAGTATTTAGATCTCTATATGCAGTCATTATCAAAAAAAAAAAAAAAAAGCAGTTTAAAATTTCCATAACGTTTCCATAGTATTTACTGTAAATTTTTAGTAACTACAGTAAACGTGGACAATTTTAACTTTGGTGGAATACAAACCTCAATCTTTAATCGATCTTCAGTCAATTTTTATTTGCACACTGCTGGGCAGTAAATGATTATGAAAGGACTCTGGTTGCTTTGTCATACTGGGCTCTTAGTTCTTGTATTTTACATGTCCTCATCTCAAACTGCAGATATGTTCTGTGGATATGAATGCCGATCCATGTTTTGCCTTGAAGTTTTGTCTTTGAAGGTTCAGTTTTCATAGTCTGCTTTCCTTTTCTTGCAGTAAGCCATCACTGGTCATGCTTTCATTTGTTTCTTTTGCACACTTTGTCTATATACGGTAAACTATTACGTTGATTGGCTCTGTTGAGTGACACATTTAGCCGCACTAATGTCGAGCTAGATTACTGGTATATTAATTATTCTCATTTATCAGAAAAGCATCAGGGTCTGGATAAAAAAAGTCACTTTGTCCAGATTCGAACCGGATTCTGCCATTTAGTGATGTCTGCTGTATATTGACAGATAGCTATTTTTTTTTCATAAAAGTTCCCAGTGTGCAGTATAAACAAAGTGGTCTAAAAACCAAACAAAAGAAAAAAGTTGTCCATGGAAGGACAGTCGGTGAACCAGCAACAGGGTCATGAGCACACCATGTGTAGCAAAGGCTATCCCTTTTGGCTTGATACCACAGAAGAGTTACTATAGTACAAATTTCTTTAAAAAAAAAAAAAAAAAAGAAGTTGCTTAGCAATTGGGAGTTAGTCAGTCTTCGCTTTCCTGTCTGCAACTATTCAAAAATTCTGCCACTAGACAAGATTATTGCCTATCACCTGTCAAGCGGGAGAGACACAAACACACACACACATTCATGATAGAGTGTCGAAATATTCTCTAGATAATTCACAGAAGTTTTTGTGGATAAAAACATATGACGTACATCCGCTATATCAAAGCGCATGAGCCATTCGCATGCTCTATAGAAATCCAGTGAAACAAAGACGGGGGAAGTTTTATTGTTTTATTGACATCCTGAGCAAATATTCAAGGGGGAAAAGAGAGAGAGAGAGAGAGAGAGAGAGAGAGAGGTATATGATAGTTAACACTGTCTAGGAAAAATAACACTTCCAATCAAGTATACAAATGATTTCACAGTACATCAGCCACATGATTACTCATTATACCCGAGGCAGGGCTTTTCAATATACTGAAAAATTATTGCTAACATCCCACGGTCATGATTGAACTTCAAGTGTTGCCACGCATTCTCAGTAGCTGCCCCAAGACTGTGGAATATGTTACCCTTTAGAGTAAGATCAGCTGCAACTATTGATGAATTTAAATCTAGCCTTAAGACATGTTTTGCTCCTTGGCATATGAGTATCTAATCTCTTGTTTCTCAGGTCATGTGTCTAGTAAGTTATTTAATAAGAGGATTTATGCTCTGTTATTCATGTGTTTTGAATGTGCTGTTGTGTTGTAATGTTGCACCTTTTAAAATTTTATAATTCCGAAACTTTTATAATTCCGAAACTTTGGTCGGCTTTGACTTTTAAATGTCCTGTAGAACTTAAATTGGATTACATGTTCAATAGAGTTTACTTTGCTTTGTGTTTTATTCTTATATTGTTCCATTTTGCCCTTTGGTTCTCAATTCAAACAATAGCAGTCACAGTAAAGCTGACAAGCATTAAGACAGAGAAATGTATAGCCATAATTACTCATTTGTTTGGTTCTATTAAGGTTCTTTCTATTACCTTAAATGTTTATTTGTTTTATTTATGTGATAGAACATGCGGCACAAGGCAGGGTACCAACCCAACCCCGATGTGATGCCAACCCAACTCGAGTCCTGGAGGTGTGAGGTAACTGTGCTGACCACTAAGATACTGTGCTACCTATATTTATATTTTATATTTATATATATGGCAGCATGGCTTAGTTGGTAAGCACTGTCACCATGCACCTCCAGGACTACCTGGAGGTCCTACCACAGTCGTATAAATACAATAGTCACCATAGGCCTCGACGGTCCCTAGTTGGACTACAGAGGTTTCTAGATGGATGGATGGATGGAAAGATGGAAACTCAGCATATGAATTTTATCTGAGTTCTTAAGGCAAAATTTTGTATTGCAAAAATGCATTTAGGAACCCATAGGAAATAATGTACATGCAGATAATCCATTCCAGCCACCCAAAAATATTACAAATATTACTTATATTTACAACACTATAATGATTTTTTGCATATGAAAACAATCAAAATATTTAGAAAAGACATGTAAATTGAGTAAAATATGTAATATATAGACATTAAACCTCACTTAACCTTAATTCATAATTCCTTGTGTCACCGACACAACTGAAACAAAACTGAAAGTGGCTCCATTTTCCTCTTGCTACCGTGCTTGCTAACATTTTTTGGACCCACGGTTCTATGTCTTCAATACATCTTGTACAAAAAGAAAAAAAAAACACAAAAAATACATAAACTCGCTTTGCTTGACTTTTTAGTTTTCCGGACGTGCACACAACTTAGCCGGTGTTTGGTTTGGCTTGGTTCATTTGCTCGTATTGAAAAAATGCTTCGTATGCCGATGCAAATTTCTTGCTAAATTTTCATTTTCAATTCTTAGAGCGGTGCGTACATATGTCGAGGTACCAGTCTATTTATACTCATGAACAAAGGGAATATTGCCCATATAAATATCTTACAAAATTTGTTTCTGTAAAATAAATAAGAGAGTTAATACAAAAATCTGTTTGTCCATCAGCCCTGGACATTCAAATGACAATGAATTAGAGTCAATATCGGACACCTTGTCGTGTGTAATCCTGGTAAACCAGCAGCAGTAGTGGCAGCATTTTCTGTGTGATCTTTGAAATGATGCCATCAAATTAATCTGTCTTGTCTTGGCGTTGCTACTCTTGGCCTTCCAGACCTGAGGGAGTGGAATCAGTAGTGGAACCAGTTGTTCGGAATCTCATTCACAGGCTGGAATTGCTATTCCTGGCAACTCCAAACTGTCTGGTGACGTCTGCAATTGCATTGCACCAAATTGAAGCATTCTAATGGCCCTCTCTCTGCTGGCATTGTCTAAATGGAGCATGGTAGAGACAAAATGCACAATCAGAATGTTTTTGAACTGGACATGGTCACATGACAAATTTCCTGCACGTTCACGGCACACCTTAAGAAAATTTGAGTATCCATGATAAAGTAACGCTGTACTGTAATTTTACATGGCATGTGTTCTTAATGTAACAGTACAAACAATAAAAAGTTATGAGCTTAGATTTGCACGTTTTCCAAACAGTACAATTTTTCTGTATTTTTATTGTTCAACATTTCTTTTATATAAAAGTTTTTTTGAGGGAAGGTCTAGGAATCGAATTACAGAGTTTGAGAGAGAGTTCCACTAGACATAATCCTTTACCGAAAGTGCTTTTTGGCTTTCGGGGTGTAAATGTGTTTTGGGTACTTGAACCTCTTCTTCTAGGACCTAACCAATGAATTATAGGAAGAAGTGTCTAAAAGCTTTACTATAAAAAGATCACGTAGTGTTACTGAGTGCTTTAGGAGAAGCCTGTAATAAAATCAAGTCTAAAAACATCAGGAAGCCAGTTGAGAGATACTAAAACTGAAGAAATATGATATTTCTTACTATTTATCTCAACTCTTTTAGTAATTAACTGAATGAAACAATGTATAGTGGTTATGAAAAAATACAAATTTAAAATCGATGTTTTTTTTTGTTTTTTTTATCTCCCAGATTTATCTCCAGTCCAGGAGTGAAATAGACAACATGGAATAGACTATTTGTGCTCTTTTTATGTACAGTCATCATTTGTGTTATTGTGAAACGTGAGTAGTTTATTTTCACTAGTACTTTTACTGTCTTTTTCTGCTAATTATTTACTCATGGGAGAATTTTTTATCTTTTCTTTTCTTATCCTATCTTTACAAGTCATTTTACACACATTACATTTCATTTAAATACATAATACTACCTTTGCCTTTCTGTCTCTCTCTCTCTCTCTCTCTCTCTCTCTGTGATTCACTCTTTCTCACACACACATATACACACACAGTCTTTATGTGACACGGTAGTGGTATGACACTATGCGCTCCAGCAAGATGATT
>JAQMYJ010000008.1:8872653-8883188 GCA_030014305.1 Clarias laeviceps
TCATGAAGACCTTCCCAGGAAAGCAAGACCAAAACTGAGCTCTGCTGCAGAGGAGAAGTTCATTTAGAGTCACCAGCAGTGGTGGTTGGTGCAAATTCTTTTGGGCGGGGGGGGATCAGGGGGGGGGGGGCGCAAACAAAATTAAAATTAAAATTAAAATAATAAAAATTTTAATAATCACCTGTAAATAGCCATAAGAAGTGCTAGAAGAGCACGGACAGTAAACTCGGCCGTGATCACTTTGCTTAATTAGAAGATCAGGTCGATCTGGTCCAAGCTCCAAGAAATTACAGAATTTCCTCTAATATTTAGCCACTTCCACGTCAATCACTATTAATCATTTATTATTAACTATTATAATTAATAATACATTAGCTAACAATCTGCTGACCGTTAATAAGACTCGTTGTGAATGGTCCAATCACATGAGACTAAATATTTAAAAACAATATTGATTCGCTAAGAACAAAAGTGGGAGGGTTCGGGGGGCACAGTGCTGCGCCCCAAGGATGATTTGAAAAACTCCAATTAGAGCTCAGCCTCAAATCACATGCTTTTCAAAAATGTACATGCCTACAGACAGTAGTTCGTCCGGCGCCCCGCAGACACAAACACAAATGAACATAATACAGTTTAGATTTTTTTTTTATTGTAAATAAATTATATTAAGAAATACAGTGGAATATTGTGACTAAATTACTTTATTTCATTATTAAAATGTTTAAATAATTATTATGTTTATAATGTTTATAACATTATTATGTTAAATAATTACATGTTAAAGTAGCATTCTTCTCTGGCTAACCACAAACACTGCTAATAAAGTTATTAGTTAGATTTTACTAACAGAAAAAAAGAAACAGGATAGTTTACTTAAAACATCAATATGTAGTTTGTGTGTTACTGAACATTTTTGTTAACTGGCTGTTAAAGGAATCATTCGGTTTTTTCAAGTTTGTCTTCAATCAAAACTGAGGTGCACATAAGCCATAGGTCTTGGTCATTATGGATTTTTCTGCTCTGCACATTGACCGTGAAGTTTGTCACCCGGAACACGAGGGCAAGACAAGTAATCAGGGCCAAGTTCCACAGCCTTCGTTCTGTGCAAAAATGCATTCCAAAGTTCAGCTGAGTCTCTTATGAAGCTTCTGCAGTCCCACTGATCTAAATCAAGTCGGTATCTTTCTGTGTAACTCTATTCATTCCCTGGAACTACTCGTATGGTTTCAGTTAGCTATACAGCTAGTTCCTGTGTAACATACCTCAATATTGATTTAAGACAGACTTGAAATAAACTGAATCATCCCTTTAAAGCTTCCTTAATACAGCTACAAGACTAGAGAATCTTTGCCTGCTAATTACTACCCAGTGTGTTAGCCAACACACATCAATAATAGTTTTAATAACAGGCTGAGATTATTTAGTCAGGCAGCCTACTAGAATGTGATGCACAGTACTGTATTTATTATCAAAAGACGCTGTAGGAAACTTCTAGCTCTAAGTTCTTCTGTGAGACTCCACCACAAGAAATAGTTGAAATGTTAGTGCTAACAATTAGCTGATCAGCATCTGCTGATGCTCACATCTTCATAACATTTTGATTAAATTTATGTCACAAAGTGTCGAAGGTTTTCATAGTGAACAATGCGTACCATTTTTTTTGGTGTGAGCCATGATGAGTCACACTTTCATGTCTGTGCAATGAGAATTATGGTGGCATTACGGTCATTTCTGAGTCTTCCACATACTCTATACATGGTAAACTATGTTGACTGGCTCTGTTGAGTGACGCATATAGGCACGCCCACCATGAGGGAAAAAGCGCTAAAGTGTCCAAAAAAGTGTTAGATGCTGTGACACAAAATCTGACACAAAATTGCTCATAACTTCCCTTCTACTCAACATTTTGATTTTATTTACCTATGAAGGACTGGCAAACCGAAGGACTGGCAAAGTTTCATAAAATTATGTCCAGCGTGATGCTGTGACAAAATCTGGCTGGACAGACAAACAGACTAGTGATGGGTCGTTCATGACGATTTGTTCTTTTTTAACGAGTCTTTAACATGAGTGATTCTTCTCATGAGTCTTCTAGACCAAGTCATTTCATTCTTTTGTCACTTGACTCCCATAGACGCTATACAGTGCAAAAGATTCAAAAGAACGAACAACTCAGACCAGAAGACTCATGAGAAGAACCGCTCAATTCTGTTTCATGTGTAATGCACTGCATAGCGTCTATGAGAGTCACGTGCCAAAGGATGAACGATTTGGACCAGAATATATGAGAGGTGACCTGCTCATTCTGTTTATCATAATATGTCCTTAGCTGCATTGTAATATTTTCATAAATGGAACTATAGCCAAAATTTCTATATGTAGTAGATGTGTTGGGGTCTGTTTATTGAAAATGTAACATTTTTTTATCAAAATAACGAAATGAACTAAATGACTCAAAAAAGATTGCTTAATTTTGATGAACAAGATTCAAAGAACCGAGTCATTAAAATGATCCAAACTTCCCCTCACTAATACGGACAGACATACAAACACACAAGACAGAATTTTTTCTGATTTAGTGGTTTTGGGTCCTCCAATATATACAATGATATTATTAAAAGAGCAAGTTAATACAGTACTGTATATATACTTCAATATTCTTTTTTTGTAAAATACAAAATCCCATCTTTTGTTCTCACACACTCACACACAGACACGCATGTGAAAGTTCTTGTAAGGATATGAAATCTCATAGGGAGCTGTGAAGGTAATCAATACAGAAAGCTGTCTGGGAAAGACATGTCCACACAAACACTCACACACAATGTCATGAGTTATACAGTATACCTGTTATGGAGCTCTTTTACACTAACATAGGAACGAACCTGACGTAAAAACGTACAAATGGATTGTGTGAACATGTAAAGGTCATGAAATCTACAAAGGTGTTAGGGTCATTGTTGGATCTACCTTTTTTTGTTAATTTAGTGAAGACAAAATGATAAAAGTGATTTGTCCAGGTCAAATGTTCACCTTCAGAACGTTCCCTATAATAAGCGCTCTGAAAGCAATGGATTCATTATGTCTGAAATTGAACACATAGATCCTTCAATGCCCCTTCACCTCACTCCCCAATATCTCCAGCATAATTCCAGCACATGCTGATGGCAGTAACTAAGCAACAGGCTAGAGAATTCTGTGTGTGTGTGTGTGTGTGTGTGTGTGTGTGTGTGTGTGTGTGTGTGTGTGCGTGTGTGTGTGTGTGTGAGAGAGAGAGAGAGAGAGAGAGAAACTGGAGAAAAAGAAGTGATTGTCTAGTGTTTTTGGCAGTAACGCAATCATCCCCATCCCCTGTCGTCCAAAAACATCACTTCAGACCTGATTTGCTAACAGCAAGCAATGCATCTGCTTATTACTGTATGCAGTATGCTTTCTTTTTGATTTTCTGTTCTAAGCCATAACACAATGTGAAATTTAACGTAAATGATAATTTGTCCATTCTGTATGCACAGTTATACTGAGTAGGCCATACATCCGTATTCTTGTATTCTTATTTCTTGTTAAATCCCACCAAACAGCATGATTCATTCATTCTACTTTTTCTGGTAGGAGTTACACTGGCAACATCCTGACATTGTCAACCCAGACTTCCCAGACTCTGGCTCAAGACAGGGGTAAGATTACAATCTCTCCACGGGGGAATGGGACTTCCCTGGTTCTCTGTCCAGTGGGACATGCCAGATACAGCTTTAGCAGAAGATGACCAGGTGCATTCACGTCTGACATATTTAATTAATTCTTGTCTATTTGGGTAAGCAGTGGAACTACCCCATGGTTTTAATGACTTTATTGTTTGGAATACTACACTCATATTATGACAACAGGCAGAAAAGATAGAGATTACTGTACAGTATATTTTTCCATCACTCATGAATCCAATCCTAATGTAGTCTCGCTGTTTACCTGAATAGAGCGTCCCACTATTTCTAGGAAAGAAACTTGGCTTTGAACTTGGACATCCTCATTTTTTTTATTATTTCTGCTGCCTAAATTTACTGAACAAAACAAGAGCAGTGGTACTGTAGATCAGGCAGTTAAGGCTCTGAGTTGCTGATCAGAAAGTCTGGGATTCAAGCCCCACCACTGTTGGGTTGCCACTCTTTAGCCCCTGGGCAAGGCCTTTAACCCTATGTCCATATAAAATACCAAGCCACTGAGATACAGTGCCAGACCCAAGAAAAATGAAAAAGTCCAAGAAAAAAATCTAGCATCCTAGATCCTTGATATCCTGTCCAAGAAAAACGACATCAATCAGATGGAGTCCACTCTCCAGACCACTGCCATAGACTTTTTTAAAGAATAGTGTGATTCCTTTCTAACTGGAACTCTCTTTGTGGTCAAAAATAGGCACTCCAGTTTGTCAATGCAAAGATACTCATATCTCATGCAACATTACCAACACAACCTGACCTTCTCCAGTGTCTTTATTATCTCTAGGAAAAGCTCATACACCCCATGGCCTTGCCAACATGAAGATTTCTAAACTCAGCTGCAGAAATAGACTGGCAGTACGATAAATTTTTGCCACTGCCCTCTGGAACTGCTTGTCTACAGAGTTCTTCAAAGCGCTCCTTCCATCACTCAACAGTATCCTCAGGAGAGGTCAATAGTTTTTCAGGAGCACTCATCCAAACCTGTGCTTTTGCTCCTTCAACTGATTTAGCTGCGGCCCTTGTGTCTCCCCTGTACTTCTCAGTTAAATTTAAATGTTCAACTTGCCAGCTTCCTTTACCACAGCTCATACTAGCATTGCCACCATGACACCATGACATGACATCTTTCAAATAAATTATAGCTCAAAAGATGTTAATATATATATATATATATATATATATATATATATACTGTATACTATATATATTTCCTTGTTATCACAACTTCACATTCCTGTTTGATTTTCAGAGATTTGAGCTGCGCTCTTGTCCTATATATGATTATGGAAAATAATTGTCTGTTTACTGCTTGTAAGTTGTTTAACTCAGGCAACATACTATGTCCATGATTTTTGAATTTTACCTAATAAATCCCCTGTCGAGTTTACACTGAGTCCAGCACCCACGCAAGTTATAATGAGGATGCTTAAATGATTTAACCAACACTATCACTACTATAATAACAATAAGCAGTATTTCAGTGACTTGCATAAGTATTTTCCCCTTTAATTTTTCCATATTTTATTAAGCGTTAAACTTAAATTATATGTAGTGGAGTGAATACTTTGCAACGTTATTAACAAATAGTTCTGTAATGGTTGTACTTGCATACATTTCCCCCCCTACCTCTCCTGTCTAACTCCTAAAATAGCTCTTAAACAATCAGTTGCTATCAGAAGTCATGTAATTAGTTGTATGGAGTCTGGCTGAAAGCAATTAAAGTGACACTTGATCGCGATATAAATTCACCTCTTCCTGGAAGGAATGCAAACAAACAGCATCATGCAGTCTATGGTGTTTTCAAAACTAGTCTGAGACTTTTGACATTTTCAGAAGACTTCAAGCACAGCATGGTGATGAGACTCTTAGCCACAGTAAAAACATTGGAAGAGTGCAAAATTTTTAAAGAAGGCCATACATATGTGAATGAAGATCCTGGCTGAGGTGGCGAGGCCCACTGAAGTCATTCCCATGAAAATTCAGCAAGTAGGGAAAAAAATGGCTTAGTTGGATCATCATACTGTAGGTGCTAGTTTTGCAGGATAATGCATCCCACCGCACCACATAAAAATTACAGGAACTCGGCTTAGAGTCATTGCCACATATTGAACTCGCTTCAAGAGATTTTCACATAGGCCAATAAACTAGTTCCTGGGAGGCCAGTGTTTTAGCAGTGATGATCATATTGGTATCCAAGCACTAGCGAAAGAGGCTGTACAGTACATTAGCATAGCAGAGGATTATAGTGATGGCTCAAATGGGTAAAGCTCTGGGTTTTCTGATCAGAAATTTGATGGTTCAAGCCCCAGCACTGCCAAGTTGCCACTGTTGAACCCTTGGAAAGGTCGCTTAACCCTGTCTGGTCCAGGGGCGCTGTATCCTGGCTGACCATGTGCTCTTTCCCCAGTTATGCTCGGATATGCAAAGAAAATTTCAGGATTTATTTAATAACTAAATATACAAAATTGTATCCATTAATCACTTTTTAAAAATGGAAATAATATGCCACAACCATGTCTCTACCTTAAGGAGGTTGTCCAAAAAAAAGTCAGTAACCAGTTAAGGAAAGAATTGGCCAGAAGCAAATTATCAGTTCATTATCATGGTGTTAAAGCAAAAGCAAAAAAATATTCCTCAGTGTAACCAGGGCTGAGTACCCACATGTACTGTCAAATCAAATGAACCAGCGATGTCGCTCTAGGTTGGGAAATTTTCCTCCCCTTCCAGCAGAGGTCCCCCTTTCCTGAGGATTAAAACAGTACTCGTAACTTCTTGTTTGCTTAGATTATGAGGACAAAGTCTAAATTCTGACCATTATTCCTATTCATTGCCTACAAATTTCGTCTAAGCTATCTAAAATACATGTGCTTCCTTATATTGCGGACTGTTATGGGGTATCTTCAATAGTAATGAAATATTTTCATTTGCTTCTTTCCTTACAGATTCCCAATAGCAAAGTGATCAACCAAGACCCCAAGTAGGTAGCCTAAAAAAGGTTCCCACCATGTTACACTGCTCCTCTTTACCATTCTCTTTCTGCTGAGGAAGTGGATTCTAGACCCCAAGTGTAGCAAGTCCTTTGTTTTTTTTTTTTGTTTTTTTTTTGTTAGTTTTGGTAAACGTTAATAATAACACCAAAAGACTCTGTGTTATCTCATTGGTAAGCTTCTATGCTATATAGTCACAGCAGAAATGGAAATGAGCAAAATGATGGATTCTCTGCCCCTTGGAATTGGAAGAGTGAGCCACTTTATAATGCTGAAATGGAAAGCTGGTATGAAACATGAAGAATGCAGCAATTCAACAGTTCAATGAAGTGAAGGATTCAGAAAAAAAAAAACTCTATAGTTGCCTTTCATGCAGGTACCATGTTATAACCTGAGTACCTGGTTCTGGTCCTCTAAAGTTGAATAATGAGTGCACCCTGGCAGAGAGTGCTCATAGGCTGCCATCAAACCAGTCTAATGATCAGATCTCATATTCGAAACCCAGCAAGGAAACAAGCAAATGAGAATAGTAATAGTATAAAAGCTAAAATTTCCAAACCACATTTAGACTAGTGGCCCAAGCTGTCAGCTACAAGGTCCCATATGGAGCAGTGGAAACACTCCATAAGACTGGCCGATTCAGAGGTACATTGACCCAGTCATCTAGCTAATAATTTGGCCCTTGTCAAAGTTGATCAGGTCATTACTCTTGTCAATTTTTTTCTGCTTCCATTCTTAGCATGTCTTACTCCTTGGCAGGTGCTATTGTAATGAGGTAATCAATATTATTCACTACAGCTATTAATGGATTTACATTATGGACGATCAGGTGAGCTTATAAGATACATATCTTTGTATTATTGAACTTTCAGCGGCTATTAATCTCTGGACATTGTATAAATGAATGTCGTGATATTTGGAATCACTAAGACATACTACTGTATTGCAATTTTGCAACAATTTCTCTATATAGGGTGGAGGGCATATAGTTACGATCTCTGATTCTCTGCTACCAAAACAGTGGCAGTGAAAGCTCTTGTTTGGGAGTTTGGTAGAAATCAGAGATCAGGGCTAGAGATGGTGCAAGATGTGCTGTCTGTACCCTGTTGTGTTTGCGTGCTTTTTTGGGCTTTTATGCTGTGGAGTGTTCTCCGGCCTGCTGCCGGTCTGCAACAGCCACATCAGCTTCTTTGCTTTCACTCCAGCCTGCTGCCACTGCCACCAAACTGTGATTGGCTCTTTTGGCCTTCAACATGAACTTGCTGCTAGCAAATTTGCTATTGCTACCTTCGCTACCCACGCTTCATGATCACATCTTCAGTCTGCCACTGTCACAGATCCCTGCCCTCGTGTCACCATGCCCTTGCACCGCACTTACACTTGCCTCACATTTTTCTTTTCCCTCTTCCTAATCCCCTGTCTCACCTTTATTTTTACTTCCATTATGTAATGAAATCCCAATTTTTGTTAAAGACTTTACCTTGTGCCTGTGTGTCTGTGGTGTTCCTGAGTCAAGCTCTGATTCTATATACATAAATTAATACCACAATCAGTTGAACAAAATAAATCACCAGCTGTCTGGTACCTTTCTGTCATAGCCCACATTGACTTTTTTTGTCAAGTTGTGCTGCATTGGCTTTTCTGTGGAATCAGACCAGACAAGCTATCCTTTGCTACCCTCAGAGCCCATGACCCTTTTACCATCTTACTGGTGCAAACAATAACAATAATTGATAATCAATGTTAATGTGTTAATGCTATGTGCTATATATACACCGATCAGCAATAACTTTATGACCCCTGACAGCCGAAGTAAATAACATTGATCATCTTGTTACAATAGCACTTGGAAGTGGGTGGGATATATTAGACAACATCATTTCATCTCTGAAGTTGATCAAGGGTTGGAAGCAGAAAAAAATGGGCAAGGGTTAGGATTTGAACTTTGATATGGGCCAAATTGTGTTTTGACGACTAGTCAGAGCAACTCCAAAACTTCAGCTCTTGTGCAATTTTCCAAGTCTGCAGTCATCAGAACCTACAAAATCTGTGCCAAGAAAGGAAAACTCGCCTGTTTAGTCCAATCCAATAGAAGTTCTACTGTAGCTTAAATTGCTGAAAAAGTTAATGCTGGTTCCAACAGAAATGTGTCTGAACACAAAGTGCATTGCGGTTTGTCATGTATGGGACTGATGAATCACATTTTCTTTTACATCATGTGGATGACCTGGTGTGTGTACATTGCCTGGGGAAGAGATGACACCAGGATGTACCATCAGAAGAAGCCAAGGAAGCAGAGGTAGTGTGATGCTTTGGGTAATGTTGTTTGGGAAACCTTGGGTCCTGCCATGCATGTGGATTTTATTTTTTAGCATGTACCACCTACCTAAACATCGTTGCTGACCAAGTACACCCCTTTATGGAAACAGTCTTTCTTGATGCCAGTGGTCTTATTTAGATTTAAAGGATCCAGATACCACAACACATCTTCAAAGGTCTAGTGGGGTCCATGCCTCAATGTAGCAGTTTTGGTGGCAAAAGGGGGGCCTACTCAACAAAATGTAGTCAATGTTTTGGCTGATTGGTTTATATATGCATCTTTAAAAAATATTTATTAGTTTCTTTTGATAATTTATTTTAAAAACATCAAAATCTCATAGATTCTATATTCATTACATATAAAGTGAGCTATTTCAAGCCTTTTTTTATTTTGATGATTACAGCATACAGCTCCTGAGAAAAAAAATCCATTATCTCAAAAAGGGTCAAAGGGTCGCCACAGCAGACCATCCCATCCACACACAACGTGGCACAGGTTTTACACTGGATGTCCTTCCTGATGCAACCATTTTATTTTATCTGAGCATGGGATGGCACTCTATAGAATGCCTGGAGTTTGGTTATTGGCTTGGAATCAAACACGGACCTCACGCATGGCAGGTTGGACACCTTCTACTGATAGTATAATGATGGTATAATCCAATAGACAACCTCCAGTTCTGAACAATTAACCCAACAAGGAAGTGCCAAAGCATGCAGTTTCTTGAATGTCCTCTGGCAGTTCACTCCAAAAATGAGCCAGTCCCTATAGAGTCCAATATTAAAACACCAACAGAGATAAACATGTTTATGGCATTGTACAAAAAAAATGTTTTTTTGTCCCCATAGCAAAATTTTCCAATCATGACAACTGTATAGGGGTGAATTTTTATATAAAAAATTATATTAAACCATAAAACTGCTAGCTGTTATGCATCACTTTATTTAACCAGCTAACTGGAATTGTGGTGTGTTAACTCAAGAAATGGAGGAGTTGATGATATGTAAGGTATGGACCTTAGCAGACCAAGTTCAATCAAATGCAAAATAATGTTAGAATAAATATAACATGAGCAAACGTAGCACTTTATTTAAGCTAAAGCTAAGCTAGATAGTTGTGGGTAACTGATATAAATAGGCAGGTTCCAACTGACAACCAGGTGATGTTCGCTTTGTCCACATGCCCATATATGGATTAACTAAGATTTGGGTGGAATCAGCTCTTGCCAAGGTGCTGACAATCAGAGCTTCCACAGGTGAACTTCAAAACCGCTCTTCAGAAAAAGTGTGATGTCAGATAGTTTGTCCATTTACATTTATACAGACTTTGGTATTATCATACAGCATTAATAGAAGTACTAGAATACGGTTAGCTTACTTTTTATGACTTTTAGAAACTGTATGTTTCCAGTGTCCATGAGAGATTATTTATTAAAGGGGTCATCCAGTCCCATTTTTCACAAGTTAATATGATTCTTTAGGGTCCTAATGAAAAGTTTGTAATATACTTTAATTA
>JAQMYJ010000008.1:8883288-8894754 GCA_030014305.1 Clarias laeviceps
TCATTGTAGAGTGGTTGTGTACACACTCTCCTAACACACATTTCAGTCCAAACAGCTTGAAAAAGTGCATGTAGGACAGTATGACCCCTTTAAAGCAGGAGGGTGAATCCTAGCAATCAACTGCTTTGGGAAGGTACAAAAAGCGTTAAAACACTCCAAGCACAAACTGGAAGAAAACAGCTACAGCATTGCATCTAAAACAATCAGACATACAAGAGACATCAAGAGAGCCCACAGTAAGAGAGCAGTACCAGGATCAGGTATCACAGCTCTAGAGATATAGATAGCATATTATTCTCTTAACGTACTGCATAATGGCTAAAGTGAATTAGTGTTGTGTAATTTTGAGAGCATGCTAGAAGGACCACCAGATGTTAGCACAGTTAACTTTTATCCTTAGACAGAGTGTTCACTTAAAATTATTGCACAATTTATTCTGAATGATCATCTTTATTCTATAAAGACATGTTTCTATATTGAAGGAAGTGCTTTCTTCCAGGATGAAACCACCCTCCTCCACAGGTCATGGAGCTTACTTAATGCTTTGGTGAGAATGAAAATTACAAGAATGAAAAATAACTTCTGAGTCATCAGACTAAAAAAACAGTGGAACACATAGGAGGTTTTGGAGCAATGCATTAGATGTTGCTCTCCAATAACATAATCAAATATGAACTTAAGAAATAGAGGGGTTCAACATGTTCTAGGCTGTATTATAGATCAAGATACACTGAAGCTGGTCTGGAGGCTTGTATTGGTCTTGTACTTTACTAATTTACTTATTTACCATATTTCATTTCAACAGAGAGGTAGGATTGAGTGGAAAGAAGCTTCATCTGTACTTGACTTGCTTGAAAGAGACAAAAACAAATCAATCCACTAGCATGATATATACTGTAATTCCCTATTTGGAGGAGATCATTGCAGGCCAAATATGATTATGTTTATGAACATACAGACATAAGCTATGAAAACTTCAAGTACATTTGGACTATTCTTTTTATTATAAGCAAACAACTTTAAGGTTTTCAAGAGCATTCTGAATTTGTACTTTACTAATTTACACAAATGCGATCAAGCATATCTAATGAGTGAGTGGTATTTAAAGGTAAACTTAAAAGTAGGCCATCTGGACCAAATCATACCCGTGGTCAAATCAAGGCTGAGTTGTGTTCTGGCAACCAGGTTCACATGAGTTCATCACAACAATGAGGGTAATAAATGTAGAACAGCACTTGGCCAGTACAGAGATTGGTTCATATGATTGAAAGCTTTCATCAGGGTTCATGAAGAAACATTCAGGCTTTTATCATACTGTTCTTTATTTTTTTTTAATATCATAATTTCCTGTGTGACTACTTTTCTGTTGCAGGTTCCGAATTGTACTAAGTGGGCCAGAAAATTCACTTAAATTACAGACTGAGTCACCACCACCATCCTGTGGTGATGCATACAGGTAAAATAGATTAGACCGTTAAAGTGATTAGGCACAATGCCAGAATGCAACCCCTGGCAAAAATTATGGAATCATCACACTTAGAGATGATGACCCAGCTTTTGCTTCATAGCAAATAAGCAAATCACGTATGTGATACAAAACAATTTTTGTTTAATAGTGAAACATCCTAGCTTTAAAAAATAAAATAAAAAATACCTTTAGTTTAATCAATGACAATTTTAGATCAAGTATACAGTATGGAAATACACACTATTGAGGAAAGGTTATGGAATTATCAAAAAAGAATTACAATACTGTAGTTACTTGGGTATTCCTGCTCAGTCTGTATTCTTTGAGGCATGGATTTCCCTAAGGAAAAACAATCTTCTACATCAAGCTTGTTCCAACCTTATTGAACAGCACTTGACTGATAATCATAGACTGTAATTTGGACTGTTTGCTGGTCATGTTAAGATGATATTCCTGTCTTGAAAAGCTTGAACAATATTTGTTCTGTATTATCATTCTGAAAAAAATTACTTAATTACCACCAAACATATTTTCTATTGATGGAATCAAAAAAGTGTCCAAAATTGACTTTTGAGGTAATGAAGACCATCTTCCCTGGTCTTCTACCATACTATAAACTATTGTAAGTACCTATCATTGACTGGTAGAGAGTTCGTAGAAATAGTTAAAAGGTTAAAGATAAAATTACCTGCCTTTCTACTCAACACTTTGATTTCATTCATGGCGCAAGGTTCAGTTTTCATAGTGTACGTACCTTTTTTCTGAAGTAAGCCATGCTGTGTCACGATTTTGTTTGTGTTTGGTGAGGATTGTGTTGACTTGTAGGTGCAGCACTATCGTTTCTGTGTCTTCTGCATACGCTGTCTATACACGGTAAACTAACACGTTGATTGGCTCTGTTAAATGCCGCGTATACCCATGCCTACCCTGAGGTAATCTGGCACAAAACTTCTCATAACTTCCCTTCTCCTCAACATTTTGATTTCATTTATGGCACAGGATTTCGGCTAGATATCGAAGGACTGGCAAAGTTTAATTAAATATCTTTGAAAGAGCAGGTTCTGACCAATGTAAAGACTAAGCATTTCTTTTACTTACATAGATGAGGGAGGAAATGAGGGATTGTTTTCTTCTTGCTGTTATATTTTTATAGAACAGCCCAAGACTCCTTGGCCAATGCAGATTTGTGATTCATCACTTACTATCACTGCCATCCAATCATCCAGTCTCCATGACTGCTTCTTTTTAGCTTATTGCAACCTTGTTTTCTTGGTTAGTTTTAGCTTGTAATAAATTTTGTAATCAATTATTTGTCACATGTACCTTACAGCAAAGTGAAATGATTTTTTGCATGTCCCAGTTAGGAAGCCAGGGTCAGAGCGAAGGTTTAGTCATGATACAGCGCCCCTGGAGCAAATAGGATTAAGGGCCTTGCTCAAGGGCCCAACAGTGACATAGGCAGAGCTGGGGCTTGAAATGTCAACCTTGTGATTAGTAATGCAGAGCCTTAACTGTTTGAGCCACCACTGCCTTTTGTTTGGCTTTGCTTTGAGAAGATCTAATTTCATTTGGCCAAGTTCATACAGTTCTGTCCGAAACATAGACTTCTGTTTCCACTTATTGTTTTTTTAATAGGGACTATCTGATTATTTTGATTCATACACATTTACATTCCACACATACTTAAATAATTCTTTTTTTTTTTTGATTGTGTAAAGCTGCTTTGCGACAATGAGAATTGTTGAAAGCGCTATACAAATAAAATTGAATTGAATTGAATTAATAGGTTGGTATCCATTTTTTATTTTCAAGCCATATTGCTTTGTCTTTTTGAGCCTTTTAGATAATCCTTTGCATTGTTTTAACTGACAGCTTTCTTGTTGAGACTGTTTCTTCCTTCAACTAGCCGAGTCCAGCCGCTCATTAAGATCTCTTTTAACTGCAGACTAATTAGCATTTTTAGACTTCTTTGTTTTTAGAAATGTTAATTTCCCTTCATGTTAAGAGCTGTCAAATGTTTTCTTGTAATTGTTCTGGGAAAAAATGTGTCATTAACTACAATAAGTTAATTTAATTAGAGGTATGTTTCACAAAACCAGAATGTTCAGCTATTAATAAAAAAAATTTGTTGTGTCATACCTGTGATTTATTTTATTATTATTATTTTTTGCAACAAAGTTTAAAAGGCTGGGTGAACATCCTTTAAGTGTATTGATAAATGGGTGTTTCTTATTTAAAATGTATTATTAAAGTTGTTTCAGTTATTAAAGTGTATGTTTCTTAGACCGCAAGTTTACAATGCAAAAGTTCTGTCTTGTTTCATCATTTCAACTACCTTGTTTGTATATTTCCTGTCTAGCTCCACTTCCATCTGGAATGGAGTTACTCAGCTTTTCTACTTGTCCCTAAAAGGAAACTCATGAAGCGTATGTAGTTGTAACACAAGGGTGGGGTCTGCTGGAAGGAAAGGGAGGGCTTATCAGTCTTTGCTTTGCATTTGTACATTATGTCTATTACGAACCATCCCTTTAACTGGAGAAAAAACTTTGGACATGAGGAGTTAGAATTGGTGGGTTCACCCACCCATCCTGGTAAAGAATGAGGAAAACGTAGCTTCTGCTCATTACACTGCACACCCACAACACACCGATAGACACACACATTCACACGAACATTCACACACAGAGGAAGCAAACAAGGCGGCATCAGCCTCAACATTTCTGACCTCTCATATGGGGATGTTTTTGCCTCTTATTTGGGCAGTACTGACTGTCCTAACAGCACTTTCTCTAGTTTCGGGTGAGTTTCTTATATTTTGTTTGCTTAATTTTTGCTAAAAGTGGGGTGGCAAAGTTATTGTCTTCTGTCAAAGTGGCATGATGCTAGGTTACATGTTAGACTTTATTATTTTTATTACAGATATAATTATTTTATTAACAAATATATTCACATAAGGTTGTGTGCATATTTATATAGATTATGTCTATGAATTGGTTGTTCATGAATAGAACAAAACTGTTCTTTACAAATGTACAGTAACATGGTGTTAATGTTAGGTAGAATAATCCACTGTTGATGCCTGTGACAACACATTGCTTTTGTGCAGAATGTAAAGAAACGGAAAAGTGTGTTTGAGAACATAGACACCGCACAAGCATTTCTGCTGGTAATGATCAGGCCTGATGAACACATGTCTGTGCTTCTCTGTGGCTTCTCATGCATGACTTAACATGTAAGAGTAGGGTAATACCATGCCCTTAAGCTAAAGAGGCAAGAGCTGTAACATTAAGACAAAAGGAGAAAGAGAAAGAGCTAGGAAAAAAGACAAAAACAATTAACTTTTCCTATGTGTGCATTTTTCTATCCCCAGGCTCAAACATATGTACTTCCAGAGGAGTCGGAACATGCAAAGAATGTCTGTCCATTCATCCATCTTGCACTTGGTGTTCTCAGAAAGTTAGTACAAACTTACAATAAACACTTGTGAAAGGAAAAGAAAATATTACACAAAAATGTTTATTAACAAAATGCTTTTGTGTTATAAGTATTTCATTTATTGTGTCCTGGTGTGCCAATTATCCAAAAATGTGTGAAAGAAGAACAAAAATATTACAGCTACACCAGAGAATATGTGTTAAATCCAGTCAGATTGTCTGATCAGTTTGTGGATCAGCTGTGTAAAAGGCAAGAAACAAAGTAAAACGACTCCATTACTGCACTTTCCATATGTGAAAACTTTTTACTTTAACTCACTACATTCACTAATTTTATGCATTTTACTTACTACATTTTAAATCAAGACTACCTTTCAGATGGCAATCACACATTAAAGTGCATTGATTCTATCTCTGATTGCTATCACTCACACCATATCATGACTAAGCTACACCCAACATGAGAAGGACAGGAAAAAAACAATTTCAAAGTCAAAATGAAAGTGGTCTATGTTTACAGAAGTGGTTTCTGTATAATTATAATGTTTTGGTACATCTTTTAACCATATAGTATTCCATATGCTTGCAGTATGCCCATGTTTACTTGCATTATACAGGATAGCAATGGTAGCAGCTAGCTAACTAGCTATCAAAGTAATTAAACAGGCTAACATTGCTACCTGCAATTTGTTTAATGTCAAATCCTGTTGCTATCAATCTCTCTAGACATGAACATTCATATTATTTAACAACAACAACTTGTGTTTAAAATCTTTTAAAATCTTTTTCTCAATAACTCAGTCAGCTATCCAGAAAAATCTATTTCTTTGTGAAGTACTTGTACTTTTGTACTGAAAGTACATTGTGGAGCAAATTAAATTAAAGTGGTACTTTTACCTGAAATGGAATACATTTTTAGGCAAGTACTTGCATCTATGATTATTGCAAACACTGCATCTAAATTATTGCACTTTTTCCCCCACAGTGTGTAGCGTTCTTTGATTCTTTGAGATGCTTAAACAAGAACAGTGCTTGTTTAGTTTGGTTCTCATACACATTACTGGTCACCGTTACTATACACTGAGACCATATTAAAAATTCGGACTTTTCGCAAATTGATGGTAATTAGAGTGAGCTACAAGCCACAAAGCCAGCAGAGTCCTGCTACGCAAGCTAACCTGCTAACATGAAGGATTCCAACAATATAAAGAGCTAATACTGTGGGCTACAGTATATGGAGTGATCCGACCTAAATTAAACAAAGTTGAGCAAAGTATGTACAGTAAAAGTAAAAACTTGTTTAACACAATCAATAATAATGTTTAGGAATTATTGTTTAATTTAACTTTTGAAATGTAAAGTTGCTAAGCTATCAATTGATTGCTAACTGAATATGTTGTAATGATCTAAGGCAGGAATCAAACCCTCTACCCTGGAGGCACAGTGCTAACGCTATACCACCACATTTACTTTTCCAAACTAAAATTATATTAAGAATAATAAATGTGTTGACATTACTGTAACTTGACACATACATGTGTAACTCTATGTATTGGTTTTAACACATATTTGTAGACAAGATTTATATCTAAAATGATTTTATAATGACAATGCAAAATAAATATATCTTAAAATAAAAGCCCTAAGTCTATTTAAAAAAAATTCTTCTAGCAATGTTTTCACAGCACTGTTTTTTGACCTGCCATCACATTTGTCCACAGCACATTTCTGCACTTATTTTACATGTTTTGTTATCACTGCATGCTGATCACTTAAGAATATCAATATCAAGTGTGTACGCATTTGTTATTTGTGTCAGAACATGGCTTCCAACAGCTCCAGTGTTTCCCGTTGTAACCAAAAGTCCATCTTGCTTGAGTCTGGATGTAAACCAGAGTTTATCGAATCTCCAGTCAGTAGCATTGTAGTGGAAGAGAACCGTCCTGTTAGTGAACATGCTTATGGCTCAGCTGGTGACATCACTCAGATTCAACCACAGCGTATCCGTCTGACCTTAAGGCCAGGTATGTTTTTGAACACAGATAATTATTTGTATTAGAAGGCACATATGCAGAGTCAGAGTTTTACTTCAAAAATATATATTTCTAGATGTTAATGAAAACAATAGGATGACATAGCTAGAGGGGACAACGTTTTATTGACCATGATCTTATAACTGCTCACCGATGCAATCCTTACAGGACGTTATTCTTTCCTAATCCAAACCTCAGTAACTTACAAGCGCATTGTTAATATCAACTTTAACATACTGTATTACACTTTATTATTAATTACTATTTATGTAATACAATAGAGTTCAAATCTAAACACTAATACTAAATGCAATCAATAGATTTTTTGGAGAATATTGAAGCCAAGTCAAATAATGTTTAAATTATGAGAAATGAGATAATGACAAATGATAATCCTATATCTAAACATTTTAATAATTACTGTTTATCCATCATTCCCTACCTTTCCCCTTTTGCCAACAGATGATTCGAAGCGTTTTAAAGTGACCGTTCGACAGGTGGCTGATTACCCTGTAGATCTCTACTACCTGATGGATTTGTCCTATTCTATGGCAGATGACTTGAGCAACCTCCGCTCCCTTGGCAGTGAACTGGCTAAAGCTATGGGTAGTACCACCAGTAACCTGCGCATGGGGTTTGGGGCATTTGTGGACAAAACACTCTCCCCATACATGTACATGTTTCCACCTGAGGCCATAAGCAACCCCTGTGTTAGGTGAGATGTGTATTTCAAAAGTTAATATATGATAGATGCAAATCACTATAAGTTTCCTTAATCAAGAAATTATTTGAACCATAGTTATATAAATGGCAATTTTAAAAAGTTATTCCTGATTATTATTATTATTTTTTATTATTATTATTATTATTATTACAAGTGTTATTGTCATGACCTTGTTTGCACTGTAGGGGTTTCAACAAGCCCACTACCTGCTCGCCACAATTTGGTTATAAGAACATCCTTTCACTGACAGAGCAGGTGGATCGGTTCACAGAGGAAGTGAAAAAACAGCAAGTATCAAGGAATAGAGACTTGCCTGAAGGAGGATTTGATGCTATCATGCAGGCTGTAGTCTGCAAGGTAATGCACACAATTTCAATTAAAAACATTTGATTAATTTTTCCTCACAACAGGTCTGAAAGTATTTCCTACTATAATTCAAATCATAGGCTTATATAACTTTTTTTCTATAAATTATCCTTTGTACAGATTCAGCTTATTCAAGTATACGGCAAGAATCTACACAATCTAAATCAAAGAATTAAAAATGTTTCTGACACTTTAGGAGATATTTATTTAACAATTATGGAAGGAGTCTCCAATGTCAGTGCTTTGTTATGTTAAGTCAATCTTCTGCCGCAGGAAAGTCTTTAAAAAAGAGACATTTGAACTTTCAGTTTTCTAAGAGGGAAAAAAGAGGCTTGTTATTGAACAGATATTTAAGGCTGCTGTAATTTAGGCAACAGCATGAACTAAATGGTCATACAGACATTCTACAACATTTGAATGTAACTATAAACAGAAGAAATGTATATGTTGTTCATTTATAAAAAATAAAAATTGCAATCACTGGCAATTTGCTGTGGTATAACAGGGACAGAATACATAATAGGTTATTTTACATCATGGCACATTATTTCATAACACAATATTACAAAATAACATAATAGCAAAAATATAATACAAATGAATAACAACATACTCATTTGTGTTTTATTATTTACTTAATTCATTCTTGTGTGTAGTTTAAAGAGACATTTGTTACTTAAAATGCTATTTATTTCTTAAAATGCAATGCATATAATAATATTTAAATTACATATCATTATGTTGCATATAATAATATATATGATCTAAATAACTAATATGCAGCTTTTTCAACTTATTTGGAATCTCTAACAAATGTGAAATTACCACATATAATAATTAATACTTACTTGGAAATGGAAATCTATGGGAAGTTGCTGAATTCCAGCAATGCCAATGGAATTTTTACTGTACATTTTATATAAGCCTGTCGTGAGACTTGAGAGACTTGTCTCAGAAAAGCAAACACTACACCAGCCTTAACATGTATAGTTATAGTTTAATAAGATACCTGTGTCCTATTTCTTTCAAACTTTTTATAGTGAGTGTGGAAAATGTTACCTGTCAATGGCAGGCTCCTTGAACAGTCTCTCTCTCTCTCTCTCTCTCTCTCTCTCACTCACACATACACACATCTACATGCTACTATCTGTCTATTAGGATAAAATTGGGTGGCGGCCTGACGCATCCCACCTGTTGGTGTTTACTTCAGATGCTGCTAGCCACACGGCATTGGACGGCAAAATCGCAGGCATTGTCCAGCCCAATGATGGAAAATGTTACACCGACAACAACAACATCTATGACAAGACTACTATACTGGTCAGTCTGAGTAGCTGTGTTAGAGTTTATTACTGTTTTTGTCTGATGTAGAATGAAAAAAATAAGTTTGAAATAAAGTGTATTGAAACTGGTTCTCCGATACAAGCTTGGACAAAATAAATCAAATAAATAAAGGTGTTTCGGAATACATAAATACATAAATACATTTATAAACTGATTGGCAATGTGTGAAATGTATGTGTATTTTCGTTATAGGACTATCCCTCAATTGGAATGCTCACTGACAGACTGACTGAGAATAATATCAACCTTATCTTTGCTGTAACTGAGGATGTGATTCCGCTGTATCTTGTGAGTAGTTAAAGAAAAAAACATGACTTTACCCACACATTTTTTTCTCGTCTTATTTTTACACACACACAGTCACGTTCTTGCATTAAAGCGCCTATTGCTGCCTACTGTCTTGTCACATTGCACACTGTTGCACTCATTGTTTTTTCCCATCTCTCAGAATTACAGTAAGTTGATTCCTGGTACCACTGTTGGGAAACTGTTCAAGGACTCAAAAAATGTCATCGAACTCATCCTGGATGCGTACGCGGTGAGCTACACACTACACGATTCCCTACTTGAAATTGTTACATGACATCCATGTTTTTGCTCTGATTCTGCAGCTGTGTGAAAGTTACTATTCTGATATATAAGGAATAAAACACTTTGGAGCTTGCAGTAATAGAAAAATAGTCAATGATGGGGTGGTATGTTTCAGTTTAGTGTGAAGTGGAATCAACTTTCCCACCACAAAGTTGATTATTGCTCTATAAAAACATTACCCAGGAATTGTATTTATTCTCACAGATAACATTACTATATTAATTATATGTTTTTCTTCGTTAAATAATGCATGTAAATCAGTTAATTATAAACAATAGATTAGATATTTTACAAGTCCCTGTAACTCAGTTGTTACTAGATGGTATAACAAGCACATACTTTATATTGTAACGTGTGACTTGAATTATAGATGGAAATACTGTGAGAACTGTGCTGTTGTGGAAAAAAATAAACACCTTCTCACCAATCTGGATCACTAAGTTGAAAACTGTTAAGGATACAGTAAGTTGACAGCACAATGAACAATATGAAAGTGACTTTATGCCCTTTTACTCCTGTAGAATATCAGGTCAAAGGCAGAACTGGAGGTGTTGGGTGTTCCAGATGAGCTGAGCTTATCATTTAATGCCACATGCCTCAATGGACAGTTAGTGCCCGGCGTTAAATCCTGCTCAGGACTTAAAATCGGAGACACAGTAAGTAACTCATAAAAATCCAGTCAATCATCCAGGCTTAAGTTACATGGGATTTCCACCAACGTTGCACCGAGAAGAGAAACCACCATTATTGCCATTTCTCATTTTTATATGGTATGTTAGTCATAGTCATGCATAGACAGCTCTGTATTTATCAATGAGGAAGTAAATTTATCCTCCCCAAGCACAGGCAATTATGCTCATAGGGAGTTGTTAAATTTGGCCTGAAAGTCCACAACAATAATTTGATCTGGTCTTAAGTGAGAGTGTCAAGGGATCACAGCTTTTTTCCCTGATTTCACCAAAATGTGGGTTAGAAAAAAAAAGTTTATAACCAAACATGACCAAACATATTGTACTCCGAGTAAACGTGCTCTGGTCTGTTCAGAACTCAAGCATGAAAACAGCCTTAGCCTGTGAAATTCTTTTCTTCTGGCTTCATGTTCTTGTCTTTAACAAACATGCTAATACAAGTTGAACATGTCTGTTAAGCTTTAGACACCTCATCTGGGCTGCAACATTTAACAACTCTTGCAGTAATGGTGTAGTCTCACTTTTTGCTATCTACCTTTTATAATAATAATAATAATAATAATAATAGCAATTATTATTATTATTATTATTATTTATAATATCTTCTCAGTGGTTTTGGTTTCCTGTACAGTTCCAGATTCAGTTTAAACTTTTGATGTTTGTTTTTAATGCGATTAATGGTCTGGAACCTTCCTACTTGTGTGAGACAGTAAGCCTTTATCAACAAAGTAGAGACTTATGTTCTGCTAACCAAAACCTGCTAGTGGTCCCTCGGTCAAGGTGCAAACAATGGGGTGATCGCTCCTTTGCAGTGGCT
>JAQMYJ010000008.1:8895154-8928667 GCA_030014305.1 Clarias laeviceps
ATTAGAGGCGTTATGAAGTCTTTACAGAGCAGAAGTAGCAGACACATCTCACAATTAACTGTTCAAAGGAGATTAATACATTTTTTGGACGCCTTCAGCATTCAATTAAAATGTAGAAAGAAAGAAAAATCAGGAACCATCATGGAGTTAGAAAGTGACCCCAAACTTTTGAACGGTAGTTTATATATATATATGGTCACAATAAAAACGTGTATCTCTGGGTGTCTTCTTTAGGTATCATTCACTGTAGAGGCAAATCTTCGTGGCTGTCCTAAAGAGAAGAGTCATACATTCATCATCAAGCCTCTGGGCTTTAAGGATACACTGCAGGTGACGGTCGATTTTGCATGCAACTGTTCATGTCAAGATTCTGCCCAGCCTGCTAGCCCGGTCTGTCATAACGGTAATGGCACGCTGGAGTGCGGTGTGTGTCTCTGTGACTCAGGACGTCTCGGACCACAGTGCGAGTGTAGTGAGGTTGATTACAAGCCCACCAACACAGACAGGTGTGAACCCACCCCTGGTGCAGGTGTCTGCAATGGACGAGGCGATTGTATGTGTGGTCAGTGTAACTGTCACTCAAAAGACTTCGGAAAGATTTGGGGAAAATACTGTGAGTGTGACGACTTCAGCTGCATCCACTCCAAAGGACAACTTTGCTCTGGTAAGAATCAAGTACACTTGTATAACATTTACAGCTGTACTTGCTTAAAGTCATGTAGTACATCACCATAAAAGGAAATAATATAAGGTAATGAGTGGAGCTATGATTTAGGCACCACTGTACCAACCATAGTGATTTACCGCTATCCTTTTGGCATGTCTGTGCATAACCTGAGCCGTGGGGCAGATCTTGTGTAACGTTGTAGTATTCAGAGTGGATTAATTTTTTTGTTGAGTAAGCAGTGCGGTTGCTTGTGTTGAGCTTAAATTAATATACATATGTCTGTCTGCTTATGTGTTTGGGTTCATTTGTTACTATGTTCACATGCGAAGACTTTGTAGTGGATCAGAGTCTGGTCTCAAAGATCTTAAAGATGCGTCACTTCTCATTCAAAGGCCTTCATCATAGGTTTATTTTGAAAACTCTACAAATAGTTTAGTAAGTAATAAGTAGGAACATAGGATTCTTCAATCTATATTCCGTAAAGGGTCTATATTGGTCATATATTCCGTAAAGGGTTGGGTAATATGATGACGTGGTATATACATATCAAGAACAGTTCTTGCTCTGGGTTTTGATGAGTGTATTGTCAGTAATACTAACAGTTTTACTCCTTCTTTAAGCCTGAAACCATTTTTTAAATATGGCTAGTTTGCATAATTATGGAAACCATCCCAGATTCCTATGGTTCTTGTTGGTTTTGTCAAGATATGTAATAGTTAGTAATGCTTTACCATATGGGATGTTATCGCAGCATAAAGAGTGCTAATAATTTAACAAATGGCCTGTTTCTTGAGACATATGATGCTTTTTTCCAATTATGATTAAAAGTGTCTCACAGGAACCTGGCAGTCCCTGATTGAGATCTTGTAATTAGCTGTGGTTTGACGGTGAGTCAATGGACGTAATGAACTTCTGCAATAAAGATGGAGCAATGTAATCAGTGATGCGCAGTATACACCCTGGATTTGTATCTGATTTAAGAATGAGAAACAATTAGGCACTGGCAGGGAAGTGTTTACCAAAAATTATTTGGCTTTTGTTTAGAGTTATATTTTTCATAATCAATTAAGCACAGTCAGTCAGTCTAAGTAACAACTTGCCCTGTTTTTGGGAAGTAGCAGGAACCAAGAGAACAAACAATACCTCAAGTTCAAACCAGAGACCATAGAGCTGTGCTCCATGCTGCCCACAGGTTTTCATAAACTGTGACATGATATTTAAGCTATATTGCTCAACACTTGTCTAGGTATTTTAAAGACAAAACAATACTTGTTGGGACTTGTTAACCAAAGCCATTTACCGGCTTTAGTATAGGTCAGAGAAGTGGCATAGAGTACATTTAAAGTGACTCACTAAACCAAGAATATTAGTAAGACATATTAGTAATCTTATCTTTTTTTTAAAATAATGTCAGTGTATATTTATCAAAAATATATTTACTAGTACAAATATTGCAAAGTACAAATATTTCCAAAGGCCACAGTACACTAATACACACTGCCTGGCCAAAAGAAGTCGCCATTACAGAGGGGTCAATTTATTGAGCTGCATCAAGCAGGAAAAACGACTATGGAGCTTTAAAATTACTGGAACTGGGTTAAGAACCTTATCATATTATCAAAGCCTGGAAGGATAGTGCTAAATCATCAATTTTGTAGAATAAATGTGGTTGAAAAAATCATGAATGGCGATCATGTAAATACTTGGTGAAGTTGCATGGTAAAAAAAAAAAAAAAACAACAATTAAATTTATATGTTTAATAATGAAAGCAAGAGCATTTTCATACACACAATGTGAAGAGACCTCAAAGGATTGGCACTAAAAGGTGTGTGGCCATAAGAAACACTTGTTAGTGAAGGCTAATTAGAAAAATTGTGGCCTCTGAGTGGCGCAGTGGTAAAGTGCTCGCCCTATCATCCGGAGATCGCGAGTTCGATTCCGGGGTGATGCTGCAACCTCTCGCAGCCGAAGGTCTAGAGAGAGCTGATTGGCCGAGCTCTCTAACAGGGGAGGGATGAGAGGTACTTAGTGCTCTCACTTTAATCACGGCTCTACAGCCAATTAGGGGCATCTGAGAGCTCGCGCCATCGGAAGGAGCGAATAGCATAGTCTTCCGAGTGTGTTACATCACCCCCAACAGTGCGTGAGCGAAAAGATGCGGTCGGCTGGCGTCAGGCAGTGTATATTTAACTCTTATATAACACATTGAAACTTTGAAACATGACAAAGATCATTTTCAAAACATTTTACATTAAATTGTGTTAATAACATATAACATTAATTATATTGAAAAGAGAGTCACCCAAGCCTTACTCAGTTCATATGTACAATGTGTGTGTGTATGCTTCTTGTACCACTGTCCACTGTGTAACAGATCAGGCTTTCAGAGTTTCACACTTTGCTTTCTACTTCCGTTATGACAAAGGCTGTTAAAAACGTTTGCATCCTGCAGGGTGTTTGAAATCTTAAAATTCACATGACCTCAGTTTGTCTTTTGAAAACCTTTAAAGGAAACCCCCTATATTTCATTTTACACCCTTAAAAGGTTATTTAATGAGACCAAGGAGGAAAGCTGAACATTTCAGAAAATCCAAATGCTTAATGATAAACGCATGGTTCATGAATTAGTTTTTTGACTACAGCGTTTGGCAAATTGATGGCAACATTGCATTTGTTATGCATAGAGGATCAGGCCCAAACAGGATGAGACAGGCACAGACATTACAACACAGTAAAACAGAACTGATGATTAAGTTAGCCTTCCAGGAAAGCTGAGGTTCTGCAAACGCTGGCTGTTTTAACAAACGAGAGGGCAAATCACAGGGTTTAAAAGGAGATGGTGAACCTTATTTAAAGAAGCTGAAACATTTTTTTTCACCTTTTAAGAATCAGTGGTTCCCAACCATAGCATTGGAGGACCCCCTGCCTTTCATATTATTATGGTTTTCCTGCTCTTTCACACTTACACGAATTCAGAAAAGGCTATTCATTAGTTGATTGTAGCTGAGAAAAGCCTAACATGCAAGGGCAGGGGGTCCTCCGGGACCAGGATTTGGAACCGCTGTTTTAAAAGACTAAACCCAAAGGTAAGTTTTAGTGGGTGAGTAAAACATAACGCAAAAAGGGCTGGTTCAGAGGAAATGCACAAGGTGTGAGAGTTCAGTTGTAACATAGTCTAGAGGAGGCATTGGCCGGTTTCCGGTTTCAATTATACCAACATAAATATACCATATGTATACATACATAAATATACCAACGTGTGAAAAGGTCACCGTTTCAAAACCAGTACAATTCCTGTGGTATGAAGTGTTTTTTATGACCTATCAAAGACAAACAGCAGGAATCCTTGTGTGCACAAGAGAGAAACACAACCCCTCACCCTCACCATCCCTTAGGCGAGACAGTCAGTCAACTGTGTATAATGGCCTAAGGAGATGAACGCGTTGAACGAAATAAAATGATTCAAACATGACCTCACATCAAAGAGAGCACCATCCATCACTTTTTGCCAAACTCAAGGTAATTCTGTCTTGAAATTAATCTTTAAAAACCAGCTTCAAAAGTCTAGTGTTGATGAAATAAATACTATAGCCTTGCTACAGAGACAGCAAACCCGGCTAATTAACTAGCTAAAATCAGCTAGTTTCTACCCTAGAGTGAAATGATTTTTCCACATATCCCAGTTAGGAAACTGGGGTCTCAGCACAGGGTCAGCCAGGCTACAGCACCCCTGAAGCAGACAAGGGTTAAGGGCCTTGTTCAAGAGCTCGACATTGGCAGATTGGCATTGATGGGTCTTGAATGCCTGACCTTCCATTCAGCAATCCATTGCCTTAACCATTTGAGCCAACACTGCCCTGTCTTCGCCTTCCACCATTTGTTGACACTTGGACTGGGGTTCATTCTCACCCTGGACACCATCGTGCTTGGACCCCCTGGTCCTTTCTTTGCATTCAAGCCATGTTTCCCTGACCACCGCTGTGTTGTTAGACGAAAGACACGTGTCATATCGCGAGCCAGGATCCTGCCCAGCACGGCTGCATTGCTCGTTCACCTCCCTGAGTCTCCTTCTGGGCTTCTATGCGGGATCTCGCTCCTCTCTCCCACGCTTTCATCAATAGTTCAGGGATCCAGCTGGATGGCGAAGCAGCTGCCCGCAAAGTCCGATCGCCTTCTGTTGTTGTCACGGCCCCCTAAAAAATATTTAGGGGAGACCCATCTGCTCAACAAAACAAGATCAAAAATCGAGAATGATCCAAGCCATGGAAATGCAATACTACATAAAAAAAGTGGTAACAAAACAGATACAAAAAATGTTGGTGCAGGACATTAATTTAAATAATTTAAATAATGCTATTAGTTACCCATAGATTATTAGCACCTGTACTACAGAGGACTAGACAGTGAGACAAAACACAACAACCCAAGTCAAAATAAGAGTCTCTTGGTGTGTGCAGTTAAATATTTGGACACAAGTTTGAACTTTGTTTCTACATTCAAGGACAATACTGGAGATTTAAGAACTATGAAATAACACATGGCATAAGGTAATTATGTAACAACATCAGTCAGTTGCAATTTTAAAATGTGATGGTCAGCTGTTCTGGAACAGTTCTTGCAAGAACAGTTAGTGAATATGCAAAACCCATCAAGCACCATGATGAAACTGGTTCTCATGAAGACCATCCCTGGAAAGTAAGACCAAAACGTATCTCTGCTGCAGAGTAGAAGTTCATTTAGAGTCACCAGCCTCAGAAATCACCAATTAATAAACAGTACCACAGATTAGAGCCGTTATGAAGCTTTACAGATCATAAGTAGAAGATACACCTCAATATCAACTGTTCAAAGGAGATTATTACATATTTTGGATTGTTTTTTATAATGTGTATACATACATTGAATATTTAGTTCATTATTTATTTTATTTCATACATATTTAGCAATATATTTTATTTAGCAAATATGTTTGGTAGCTTCATTCCTATTACCAGTTATTCATCCTGAAACATAAGAAAATATGAATCTCTTTTTGGATTTTTTCTTTGTTTTTGTTTGTTTGTTTGTTTTGGAGACAGTGCATCTATTTTCATAGATTAATTATTATTAAATTTGAATGGCAAGTTTTTATCTATAATATCTAAATATTGTCATTTCTAATGTATACAATTATTAATATATCTCATATTACTTACAAATAGTTTTTATTATTATTAATATTATTATTATTAGTAGTAGTAGTAGTATCCATAATAATAATAATAATAATAACAAAAGAATGTATGTTTTAGAATGTATTTAGCCTTTGAACTACTTAAATAACTCTAACCAGAATATTTTTTTAAAAAGTAGTCAAATGCCAGGCAAATTAAATATGGCTGAAAATAAGCCTGTGGTTAGGATGATTCCATGAACTTTATGAGTTATGTTTGTATGTATTTGTGCAGGTCATGGCGATTGTGTATGCGGGTTCTGTCAATGTCATCCTGGCTGGTCAGGCGAAAGCTGTAATTGCTCCACAAGGACGGACACCTGCATGGCCAGCATTGAGCTGCTGTGTAGCGGCCGTGGCGAGTGTTTGTGCGGTGTGTGTGCATGCATCCTGCCTGGAGCGTACGGTGCCACCTGTGAGAAATGTCCCACCTGCCCTGACTCCTGCACCTTAAAAAAGTGAGTCCTCATATGTGTGTGTGTGGGTGTGTGTGTGTAATATTATAGCAGTGACAACTCTGATAACTGTGATACTTATTTGTATGTGTGTAAAGGGACTGCGTAGAGTGTAAGCACTATAAGAGAGGACCACGGTTTGAGAAGAACAACTGCAACACTGCAATCTGTAGAGACGAAATTATATTGGTGGATGAGCTAGGTATACACACACATTACACTCCATTTAATTAACATGTCTTACTGTATCATGTTTTACTCTCTATCTGAGTCACTTTAGGGAAGATAGTAAATGACACAAAGACAAGCACTTTTAGGGAAATGGTTTTAGCTATAAATGGTTTAGATGTGAAGCTATCAGTCATGGCTTTTTTAATTTTATACACTGCTAGTTATAATTTGACCACAGACAGATCTCACAGTTGGTTGGCACATATTTAGAGAAGAAGTCATGAGCCTACTCAGCCTTGGTTGAAGGTTGAAGGTAATTTCTTACACCACTAAGAAATACACATTGAGGAATAAATACTACAGAATATGTATAAATTAGTTTAGAGGTTTTCCATATTTCTGTCCTGTGTTTTATTTTTAAATGTAACTTAATTGAGAGTATATATAATTATAGATGTGCTGCTCAAAGTATATTATATTATCCCAGGGTCATTTTCTGATGCTTGCTTGTTCACCTTCCATAATTTCTTTTTTTTTTTTTTTAGCTGCAAATCCTTTAAACAGTGCACACAACCCCAGACAGGTCACTAATCACACTGCATAATCAGCCCATCTCTCTCTCTCTCTCACACACACTCTCTTTCTCTCCAGCCTTCCGTGAGAAAAGCTCAGTGAACTGCAGTTACAAAGACGAGGACGACTGCATTCATCACTTCCAGTACTACGAAGACATCAGCGGGAAATCCTTCCTCTACCTCGTTAAAGAACCCGGTGAGAGACGCATAGACAGACATGTGTAGAGATTTTGAGTGGGCACAGGTTGTACTTCACACTGAGTCTTGCTCCATGCAGTTTATGGGTGCATGTTTTCGATAAGTATACACTTAGGGTCCCTGCATGAACACAATAGTCGCCCCTTAAAGGAAGTAAGAGCTTCCTTTAGTGTCGGACGTGAGCTACAACTAATGAGTCAAACTAAATATGTTAATTGCGGAATAAGCTTTGGCTGGCAATTAATCCATTAATAGATACAAGATCAATAACTACTGCTGGTTTTATGAATACATTAGGTCAAGACCATGAGCCAAGACCAAGAACATAGCCAATGGATTCAGAGTCAAGAGACACATGTCTACAGTAAGTCTGAGTCAGGACTGAGACGAGCTGCTCAGATGTGTTAATCTACTGATTATAGTAGCTTCCTTATCTGACATGAAATTACTATGAAATTAACTTAAATTTTTATAAATTTATAAGCTAATTATCCATAGTATACAGGATATACTGTATGACATAGGACATGTTAAGTTAGTAAGTGCTGCAGGGTAAGCCTATTTTATATCATTGTTGAGCACATGTAAAGCACACTTTTCCCGGGGGAAGTTATGGTAGATAAGAAGCATGCGTGTGGTAAATGAAATGACATGGGTTGATACTTATTTTTATCTTTTTTTAAAAGCAACATAACAGGAATCAGTTTTGCATATAATGATTTGCAACTTTGATTCAACCACACAGCAAGTAAATAAAATGCACAAAATTGTAGAATTCATATCTATTAGTACTGATATGCATGCATTAAAATATAGATTCAACTTTCTGAGACCAAATACAGCTGTGTATTATTATTTGTGTGCTATATAATTAAAAATTTACTGAAATTTACAGATGTGCAATGCAAAACATTAAGGCCAGTCTGTACTCGCAGGGCATGACTCCACAAGTGTGCTTGATCAGATTGGGATCTGGGGAATTTTGAAGCAAGGTTAGCAGTCTTGGAGCTTTTTGCCTGCTGGGCCTCATATGCAGCAGGCTGCGGTGCATCAGCTGTTCTGATGCCTTTCTGTCTTGGCCAGCATTGACCTTTTTCGGCGAGTTGTGCTGCATTGGCTTTTCTGTGGGATCAGACCAGACAAATTAGTCTTTGGTCCCTTTGGGCATACAGTAGATGAGCCTTGGGTGCCCATGATCCTGTTGTATATAAGTGATAATCAGTGCTGATGTTGCGGCTGATCGGTGTAAAACTCCACATGCAGCGGTAGGCATTGTAACAGACATTTACTAGAACTGGAAAGTATCTTGTAGGCCAAGTTCAAGACAAGATTGAATAAACTTTCATCTGAGTTTTTGACAAGACTGAGACCATTGACTTGTGGTCCAACAAGTGGATTCATTACCAATGATCACAAAAAGTTCTTTCTCACTTTAACTACTGTATCTGTGTGTTTTATTATGTCTAGAGTGCCCTAAAGGTCCTGATATTCTGGTAGTGGTGGCTTCCGTCATTGGCTCCATTTTCTTGCTGGGCCTGGCTGCTATGCTGGTGTGGAAGCTGTTGGTCACTATTCATGACCGCCGGGAATTTGCCAAGTTTGAGGAAGAAAGAGCTAAGGCCAAGTGGGAAGCGGTAAGATGGAGTGACAAACAGACAAACAAACACACACAATGCACTAGTAAAAGACATAAAACCCACATTATTTGGCTGTCTGGTGTATCTGGATGGGGGGTAATTGGTAGTTTCTCAACAACTACCATTATACCAGTGAGTAAGTGTGGCTTCATGTCACGTCTTGTCTCCTGCTGCAAGACCTAAAGCTGCTCACGCTGTCTCCTTAAGCACAGGGATATGACAGCGGCTATTATGTAAGGTGCGATGTAATTTATTTTGGCAGGATATTCTGATTAAGTTCTGTATAGCCTGTTTATTCATACTAGGGCTGCAAAATAGTGGTTAAAATGATAAAGGCTGTTATTTTTACTAAATCCGAGCTGAATTAGGAGCAAATGAGTTGTGGTTTATTATTTTAAGGCCTGTTTAGAGAACAAAGCATTTTAATAATGTGGTATTTACAAAGAAACAGTTGGATCAAGAACATAGCTTTGCAAATAACTTGTTTTTAAGAAGCTCTTCACAATTCAAAGAACCTTTGTGGGAACTTTTTTTTCTCAGATGTTGACTAGCAATCATTATATAAAGAATGGTCTTTATTTGCAGTCTCACAGTTTTTTGTCAGAGCTTCGTGATTTGAAACATGAGCCATAATGAAAACAGTCTTTAGTTAGTTAGCCCCATCTAAGATTATGATTATTTGTGAATGAAAATACATTCTAGTTATTCATAATCTTTTAAGGTCTGGTTAAGAGAACAGTGTGTGCTTATATATTAAACGTAACAGGATGTGCTGTTATATAAAAAGAGAGTGTGATATGAACCACAATTACAAATTTTCATTTCTTAATGAATAAAGTCATTAATAAAAGTAGTTAAGGCTTTTTAACCATTTATAGTTACATTTAATGTTGTGGGACTTTAATGAGATGTTGGTTCTATTATTGCTTACAGATTTTTATAGCAGCTATTAATTGCTTGCCCCTTCTGCAATCTCTAGGCTTTCTCTCTCTCTTAAAAGTAATAACACACAACAAAAAAAAATTCTTATCATGTAAATTAGTCCTGTGTTTTTTTCCATTCTGAAAACCTACACACTTTTTATGTAGAAAGAAGTTAAAAGTTCCTTAAATACGTTCAATATATTACCAGCAACATGGAGTTATCATGGCATTAACACATACAATACATTTGGATAGTTTAACAAGTTTGTTTAAAACAAAAAAAAAATCATTAACAACATTAATGCAGCATTATTTTTTTCCCCAAGGCTCCAATGTAGAAGTCATTGTCATGGTAGTGTTCTCTACTGTGTAGTAGTGTCACGTTTCCATCATGAACTGCCGTCATTTCTCCTTTTTTCCCACGCTGTCATGTCTTCTGTCTCACATGCTCATGTTTTCTACTGGCTGTCATGCTTTTTCACGCCTTACAGGTAGTACCTTTGTTAGCCACGCTCTGTACCAATCCACAGTTAGCAAGGCAGTGGCTCTAGAATCTGTCCAGCATTTCTGCTATGTAGTGCTAATTAGTTTGATTTATGTCTTTCTGAATCTAATGGTTTAACATCTTAAGTCTTTATAATGTTGAATACCGTCAGCTTTTTTTAATGCATGGAAATTCCCTTCGGCCTGACTCAAGTTATATTTTTGTAGAAATGTTCATATGTATTACAAATGTTTTAATTGAAAAACATTGCCTCTTGTCTTTTAGGCTAATAACCCATTGTATAAAGGAGCTACTACTACTTTTACAAATGTGACCTATCGTGGCAACTCCTAAAGACCTAACACCTTCATCAGCAACAGTCACTTGTCTCAGTGATGGTCAAGTAACATCTCTGTAAATAACTTCACTCTTTCCAACAATCGATGATGTCAGCATTGTGACCTTGATGAGGAACTGGAAACTGTCACTGTGCCGCCAAGCAGATCTGTGCTATGGATATGTTTCTTCAGCTGAATTTGTTGAATGTACAAAAATAAAGCAGAAATAATAATAATAATAATAATAATAATAATAACAACAATAATAATAATAATAATAATAATAATAATTTAAATGAAAAAAACAAAGAAATTAAGGTGAGATACTAAAATAAACTCGGAGAGTCCATTTTGTGGGAAATTATTTTCGTTGCTTTTTGTTGTTGCTGTGTTTTGTTTTGTTTTTTTAAATAAAAAAACTGTTTTCAAATGTAGGCATTGTTGAAGATTAACTGTATAATTTTTTTAGGTGGAACAAAGGTAAGGTTTTTGTGCATTTGGCCTCTGTACATGACCACATTGAATTTGAAATGAAACTCAAGTAGCGAGCAAAGTCAAGACATTCAGCATTAATTTAAGTCACCGTTTTGGGGGCTCATAAATAATGGAAAAAATGTCTGGCAAGCAGTTGCATGGCCAGATGTGGCCAGTTCCCTCATTACTCCATGGCTAATCAGGCAGATAAAAGGCCTGGAGGTGGTTCTGTAGGTGTTTGCATTTGGTAGCTGTTCAATCGAACTCTCAACATGAGGCATCAATTCAAGTAAAAGCCATCATTAGGGTGGAAAAATAATAAAATAAATAAATGAACCCATCAGAGAGATTGCAAAAACATTGTTAGTGCCCAATACAACAGTTTGGAACAATGTTAAAAAGACGAAATTAACTGCAGCAACATACAAGATACAGCTTTATAAAGTAAATACAGACACTTCTTAAGAAAATGCAAACCACTGGTAATTCACAAGAAAGGTCAGATTAGACTTTGCAAGAAAACTTTCCCAGATTCTTTGAACTGATGCAACCTGAATTAACTTGTACCAGAATGATAGGAGGAGAAAAATATGGAGAAAGAAATGAACAGCTCATGATCCAAAGCATTCTACATCATCTGTCAAACATGGTCCACCAGTGTTATGGCATAAGCGTGTATGATTGGCAGTGGAATCAGGTCACTGGTGTTTATTGATGACTGACTGATGGTAAAAGTAGCAGGACGAACTGAAGGACACTTCATTTTGTTCCAAAATGTATGACCTGACTGTATTTACAAATATTTAAATCTTAATAGAGATATTGAAGGAGAAAAGTTGGAGAAGAATCACCGAAGTGCTTAGACACCATTAAATGTGATTATCTCAACATTTTGATAATTATAGATTTTTTCAAACCATGATTATCTCAACATTGTTTGTTTGTTAGTTTTTTTGTTTTTTAGAAAAATGAGATCATGTAATTATTAAGTTCTGACTTTTTATTTTGGCAAACATTATAAACATCCTATTCACCTACTACAGTATGTGTGGGAAGTTAACCATCCAAAATATTGCTTGAATCTCAGGTCATATGACTTTCGCTATATTTGATATTGCAAGCTAGATGTGGGGGAACATTACCTAACATAGATTGTGCTTCAACAAAATCTCATGACTGTGAGGGCACACGTTCAGATAGAGCTCAAAGCTGTGCCCCGAACTGCACAATACATACTAACTAGTATGTCTACATAGTATCACTAATATTTTGGAGAGATACTATTTAGTACAGTAGCATGCAGTTTGGAATGCAGCGCCAGTATTTTTAAGTCAGGATTGCTCAATTTTAAAAGAGTAAAATAACTTATTTGGACACAGGAAATGAGTTACTGCAGAGTAAAACCACGGAACAGAAGTGGCTACCATCAACTGGTTAGCTTGTTACCTCTGATCGAGCGGGCTGATAAAGGTGTTCTCATTCTTCAAAATTAGAAAGCATTCATGTCTAATGTTGGGGTATGATGACTTTAAATGTATCTGAAAATTTCCACTAATTTCAAACCCAAAACCTCAGCTCTGAAACCCAACTGACAGTAAATTACTATTATTAGGTTGTCTAGGTGACTCACATCAGCTCAATAACATCAAATTATAATGTTTTTTTCCTTGTCAGAGAACTGTCATATAGAACCTTTTATTTCCAAGATCTTATCGTCTGTGCTTATGGATTGACCAAACCCCTTAAACCATGACGTAATTCATATAATTCTTTTTTTTTACCTGATTATCTGACACAAAACACCCACTTTCAATAAATATTGCAGCTTTATCCGAGGTATGCATACACCATTCGTTCGGCCCCAGATAGATAGAATAGCTACCACTTTGTTAACATACATGATAATACTAGAGCTGTACTGAAAGTAATGCAGAAGTGAGCATAACTTTTTGTTATCTGACATACTGTAGGTGGTTCATATTGCACATGCTGGTAGAGTAACTCTTCCTCTATAAAGGTACTATTCAACATAGTCTCCAGCACGAGCGATGTGTGTGCGCCATCGTTGAACCCAAAGCTTGAATCCTTTTTGAAAATCCTCTTTGTCGCAGTTGATTGTCTCCCATTGTTTGTTTTGTCTTCAATGCTGGTTTCCCCTCTTTAAACTTCATCCATCTGTACATGTTGCTCTTGGTAATGGTGTTATCTCTGTAAACAATCTGTAGCCTTCTGTAGATGTCCTGTGTCAGATATTTAAAAATATTTTATTTCCACTTTTGCATTACTTTAAGTACAGGCCTAGTACACCATGATGGCATTCTAACAAAAACGATTGTAATTTTCAAAATACAAACTGAGCGATTGTTACGTTTTTAAAAAATGATGGAAGAATTGTTTGAAGCGTCCGTCGATCTCCAATATGCTTACTGTCTGGCTTTGGCATGCTTCTCAGATGGAAGCGAGATAATCAAACCACACACAGCAAACGTGATGATATCTGAGAAGCTCTCTCTCTCTCTCTCTCTCTCTCTGGCCAGGCGTCATGTCCATTTGTTACATCAAAGACCATAAACCATTTTAACTTTTCTTGGTGAAATTTGTTAAAGTGAAAAAGTGGAAGTAGTATAGATGTCTGTCTGGAAACAAACCAGGAAGTGTTAGCTCAAGAGAGAGAGAGAGAGAGAGAGAGAGCATTTGAGAGTAATATCACAAAAAAAGTGATGTAAGAGATGTAAGAGTTAGAGGCATAGAGATAGAGAAAGTTCATGCAATGTCATAATACCATAATGTGATACTATATGAAGACTAGGGTTACTGTTGGAGTTTCTTATGGCTACAGCCACATTAACCTCTCTTGTTAACGCTAATACAAATTATTCATGAGCTATTCCAGAAGTCACTTGTCACAGTTACTATGCATGGCTAATTATGTCTACATTTTAACAGCGTTCAGCTAGCTAAGGAGCACCGTGATTAAACAGTTGTTCATTGTATTAGGGTATTTTAGGACATTTTGGACACAATATGGATAAATGTTTTGGATATTTTTGCTCCGCTACTGCTGCAAACACACACTAACGAAGCTATGCTCACCTTATCGACTAGCTGACTAGCTAGCTCACACACATTTGTACATTCCTATTAAAGATACTGCCAGTGAAATTTCATTTTTCTTTTCATCTTCTTCTTACTAGGGTTCGTATTTCATGTCAAAAGACATGATTTCTCTGAAAAGTATCATTTGCCATGCACCCTAGGCTTGCCACCTACATCAGATCTCCCGTAAGACATAAAGACTAATGTTACACAGCTTTAGTTTATATATCTATACAGCACAGCTATCACATGAGCCTTTACAGAAGTAGTTGCCAATGACAATGCAATGTTCCATGGTAGTTCCATGGTTCTGGCAGGCTTCATATGGTTCAAACTGTACATATGCGTTTCATATATGCTTGTGACATATGCTTGTAATCATCTTTCTCTTTAGTTGCTAACTAAAAAACTTGTATACAACCATCATTCATTAGTCACTCTGGCTAGATGTTAACAAGAACAACAACTTTAATAACACACGTATGCTTATTCTCACATCGTCTATATCGGTTTATCTTGTGTACAGGGTTGCAGGGGGCCTGCAGCCTATCCCAGGAGACTTAGGGCATGAGCCGCGGTACACCCTGGACAGGGTGCCAATCCATCGCAGGACACACATACATCACACACTCACACACTGTGGGCAATTTGGGAATGCCAGTTAGCCTAATCTGGATGTATTTGGACTGTGAGAGAAACCCGGAGTACCATTAGGAAACCCACCATGCACACAGACCCAAGGCTAGAATCAAACCCGGAACCTGGAGGTGCATGGCAACAGTGCTAACCACTAAGCCACCATGTCACTGTGTGTACTTAGTCGACAATATAAAATGTTATAGTACTAGGTGAGTAAGCGAAAGAGTCTGATGCGAGTACTAAGCTTGTCAAAAGGTTTTATTTATTTTAACAATGATTGGCTAAAAGAGACTTAATTCAGTTCAGTTTTATTTGGTCATTGTCGCAAAATCAGCTTTATGTATATGTATGATGATCAGATTGTCCCTGATGAGCTATGAGATGGCAATAGGAAGAAACCTTAAGAGGAACCAGACTCAACAGCAAACCCATCCTCATTTGGGTGATATCAGATAGCAGGGATTGATCTGCAGTCATACTGTGTGTTTGGAGGCTGGAAGTCCAGTATAAAGCGAGATGTGTTTAAGTTAGTATGGAGTTAGTTGAGGAACAAAACTGTCTGTGGGAATTTCAGACTATTGAGCGACTGCAGCAACAAGTCATCAGAGAACAGCTGTCTGCATCAGTTGAGTTTAAGACCATCTTAAGACAGCTGTGTTACACACATTCAAAAATTATGGTGAAGCATGAGGGAAGAAGAACTTATTGAGAAAACACTAAAACCTACCTCGATATCAACATAGTATGAAGGCAATTTCTTCACTTAGGGTAAAAAAATATTAAATTTGTGAGGAACTGCTGTAACAGAACTGATGTCTGTATACCACACGGTTTAGCAAGTATTTTGTAAGTAAAAGGTTGATGATGCCTTTACCCCGACTGATCAACAGTTTGAACTGGGAAGTCGAATTTTATGTAGCGAACAAAGATGAGTGGAGTAATACATGCAGTAAAACATCCTGGTCCAGTTATAAAAAATATTGGCACTCTTGCTGTTGGAATGCTGCTCAACCAGTCAAATTAATAAACCACAGCTAAGTTTATAATGAGAGATAATGCTGACCTTTGAGGCATATGAACAAAACAATGCAGTTGGTTTCCTTGGGTTTTCAATGCACAATTAATATCATAATATTCAGATGTAAGTTTTATAGAAACTGATCTCTGGCATTTGCACAGCCTTTATCGGGAACATGTTGTCATCCAGCCAGACCGACATGCCAGACCACATGACCCTCTAGTGAGCACATCACTAGAGCCTCCATTAGGCAGTAGGCCTCACCTCACTGTCATGACATTAAAGCCATATTAATGTTAATTAGTCTGGCTTTTAGGTTTTGAAATAATGACTGCTGGAAAAAAAAAGTTGATAAGTTGTCATGGTGCCCAATTAGAACAGCTAATGTAGTTTAGTGTTGGGATTGTGTAAGTGGGGAGTAAACCACAGAGGATGGCGCTCATGTGGACATGTCACTTCACCCACTGGAACTTCCGTTGCCATAGATACTACATCATGTCTTAGAGTTTCACTGCTTTACTTTGGAACTTTGGTTGCCATGGAAGCAGCAGCTCAGATGCTGATGGAGTTTGGAGTTTGGCAGATTCAGTCATTCATGAAAATGTCAGGCAGAGAGCCAAATCCAATCAATTTCTCATGTTCTTTTATTGACTTATTTTTCATGCCATGGAAAGCAGCAGAATATCTCAAGGGAGGAAAAAAGCCTCCACTGTGTTTCTTCTGCCATCAATGACACGATTCAGTGCAGATGGTAAATCGTTTTAATATAAAAAAAAAAATACATATACAATAAAACTTTCAATCTGTATTTATTGTGCCCGGTAGTTTGAAAAATTGCTACTTTTACTTGATTTTTCACATTTTTACCTTCATGCACAGAATATACTGCTTTACAGTTCTGTGCTACTTGAGTAGAAAATATAGGAAACCAGAAAACAACTTAGCATTGCTTTAAACATATTTTTATCAATGTTGTCTATGTAACATGGATCATTTACCCGGATGGATAGTCTTTTACTAGCTAAGCAGGTCTGAGTTTTGAGCTTTCAGTGTTTTTCGTTTCAATACTTTTAATGCACATGCATAATTACAAAAATAATAATAATAACATTCTCGAGTTTCAATAGTTGGTGCTGTAAAAACAACGATAATAATAAATAAGAAAAAAAATTCAATAAAACGAGAAACTATTCTATTTTTTTTGAGCTGATATTATTACCGCTAGATGGCGATATAACACATAACTTTAGAAAAACAGGGCAGGGGAATTAAAAACTACATCCGGTTCATGTAAAACATCATGGCGGCGCCCTCTGATAGAAGCATGCCGCAGCATTTAAATTTCCTACCCGTTTTCGATTAGTCTTTCCTCCTGTGCTGTGATTGGCTCATGATTCACACGGACCGGCCCCTTTTTATGGATTCGGCAGATGTGCCTGTTTAAAGTGTATGTGACCTATTCGCTTTAGTTAAAAAGGAATAGTTTTACAAAGTATTTTTTACACATGTTTAATAAATGTATGTGTAAACATAAAAAAAAATAAAAAAAACTTGCTATTACTTTATAATTTATAAGTTTTATAGGATAGGATCTTGTGTCAGAAACTGGTAGCACTTAAGTACTGGTGCAATGAATATTATAAATTATAAACATTAAATATGCAAAGAATTTTTTTTTGAAAAATAGGGACTACAGGACACTCAATCAAATTATTTAACTTTGAATCAGGCTTGAAAACCTACCTGTTTACTAAGATGTGTGTGTGTGTGTGTGTAAAGTTCATGTTTATTGTTTCATGTAAGCACTTTCAAATGTGTCCACATGAAAAGTGCTATAGAAATAAAATTTTATTATTATTATTATTATTATTACTATTATTATTATTCATTCATTCGTGGTCTATACAGCTTTTTCCTGTATACAGAGTCACGGTGGGCCTGGAGCCTATCACAGGAGTCTTCGGGCCCAAGGCAGAGTGTACCCTGGACAGGAGCCAGTCCATCACAGGGCACACACACACACACACACACATTCACACACTCACTCAGAACTGCGGCAAATTTGGAAAGCCCAATTATTTATACTTTGCATGTCTTTGGACTGTAGGAGGAAACCGGAGTACCCGGTATTATCGTTATTGTTGTTTTAACAACAATGATGTGATGATGGTGATCTTTGTTTTATTTGTTTTTATATAGTTATTATTTAGTCATTACAATTTAATGCCTTAATAAATAGTGTCAATGACACTGATTTGATGTTAATTTCCTGAAACACTAATGAACTTTCATCACTTAATGAAAAGATATGAACCATGTAAATCATTGCTAATGCTAATGAAATCATGCTTCATTAGGTTTATATAAACGATTAGGCAAATAAAATGGTACATGTGCAAATATAATTCAATCATAAACGTACCAAATAATACTTATCTCATCATCTATATTGCTTTATCCTGTATACAGGTTCGTGGACGGCCTGGAGCTTATCCAAGGAGACTTAGGGCACGAAACATGGTACACCCTGGATGGGGTGCCTATCCATTGCAGGACACACACACTCATTCACACACTGCGGACATTTGGGAATGCCAATTAGCTTCATCTGCATGTCTTTGGACTGTGGGAGGAAACAGCAGTATCTAGAGAAAACCCATTAAGCACTAGGAGAACATGCTCCATGCACACAGACCCGAGGCGGGGAATCGAACCCGCACCCTGAAGGTGAGAGGCGACAGAGCTAACCAGTAAGCCACCAAATAAAGTAATTAATAAAATGAATAACAAGTGTACTAAATCAATTAGTGTGTTCTGTGGTCATTTTTATCTGTGTGTGTGTGTGTGTGTGTGTGCGCGTTGCTGAAATCCCATGCTGTAGCTCATCCGTTCCATTCTTTAGCTCTCCTCATACTTTAGCAGAAAAGGGGCGTGGTATATGTGACGACACACAAACTTCAAGCCAACCCAAGCACAGGAGGCGGGGTTAGTCGAAATACGGGTGTGGGAAAAGATTGCCGGTGCCCTAGCCAGCAGATGAGAACATGACAGACTCTGCGAATGGACCGACACCAGAGGCGGCGGAAGGGCTCAAGCGGCCTCAGTTCGGTACCCGGTTTCTCACAGACCCGCGGGAAGTGTTTCAGCACAATGCCTGGTATGTGCGAGCCCGCGTGTGAGAAATAGCTGCGCTGTTTATCACTACACTCATTTGAAGTGATTTAAATATCTTAATATCTGTAGACACACGTTTTTATTATTAAAATTGATAAATATGACTGGTGCTGTTTTTTGTCATGGCTTTAAATGTAGATTAGATGTATTTATTCTGGGAACACACTCCGTTATGTACCAGAAGCTCGTTCAGATACAGTACCTCTCTCCAAGCATGCGCACTGAAGAGTAAGCAGGTTTCCATGGTTACTGCAGTACTGGCGGCTGATAACGTTTAGTTTTCTAGTGTAGTGCGCTGTTTAGGACGTTGCTCTGACCCAGTCCCCTAGCGGTTACAATTTGGCCCTTGTCAAAGTCACTAAACTCCTTATGTTTGTGCATTTTTTTTTCTGCTTCCAGCACATCAACTTCAGGAAAAAAAAAACGTTCATTTCCTGCCTAATATATCGCACCCACTTCCAGCCGCCATTGGCACGCGATATTGTATCTGTAGCTACTGTAAAAAGGGCCAGATTGTAATGGCTAGCCAACCGGGTCAGAACGACTCCATAACGACAGCTCTTGTGAGGGTGTAACACCATGCTGCAGGACATATCAAAACTGATCCAAGAAAGGGATAACCAGTGACCTGGCAACAGGGTGGCCAAAGCTCACTGATGCACATGGGGAGTGAAAGCTGGCCTGTGCAGTCTGATCCAATAGAACAGCTATTGTAGATCAAATTGAGGAAAAGTTTAATGTTGGTTTCCTTAGAAAGGTGTCAGAATACAGGTTATTTCTTTTTTGGTGGCAAAAATTAAGTAGGTGGTTATCCTGCTCTGAAAAGATAGGAAACCAGCACATTAATAAATTCTTTATACATCTTGTAAATTTATCAAAAGATCTATCCACAAGTTACACAACATTTCAGTGGTATACGTTTTATAATGGTATCAGTTTTTGTTGCAGTAAATATTGAATATTTAATTTCGGCAATGTGATATTTCCACATTAGCAGCAACAGGTATCTAAGGTGCCTATGTGACCAGGGTAATAGTGAGAAATTGATATCTGATAATATTTATATATAATAAATATTACAGGTTAGACTACCAAGACAGGATGATTTTCATGAGACGCAAACAGTCAGTGGATAAAAAGAAACCTCTTCTCTCCCTCAGCTTGTCTGTCATGTTCTCTAACAAAACAGAGTACGGAGAATGTGATTCTCATTGGTCAGGACTCACAACCCAGGGCTGTATTTTTCCGGGGGCAGCACAGCGTGTGCAAAAATAAAATAAAATAAACTTCAGAATGATGATAACATTTGCATGATTGCTTTTCTATCGCTGCTTTGCACGTCACATTTTGTTATGTCACCGCGTGGGTTAATTAACCTGATCATTGCCCTAATTCGAGTATGCGAGCGAGGCTGGGGACTGACTGGGACTCACTCAGAAATACAAGTTGGGAAGGTAGGGAGCTAGTGGACATCAGCTCAGGTCGACTGTGGAGGGAGCAAGAAAAAAAAAGTACACATCTAACTTTATACAGCAAAGCAACTAGTAAAATCACTCGCACTGCAAAATGCCACGGATCATTCATAATATTGTCAATATATACAGTACTGTATGATATATAAATAAGAAGATACGGTCAAAGCTATTAGGTCACAGTTTAGGAAGAAGAAAAACTGAAAGAGTAGGAGAAAAGCGCAAAAGATAAAGTTATGTAGCTGTTAGACGTCAGTTAGCTTTGTAGTTCTCAGCTGTGACCAATACAGTGAGGTTAGTCATGAACCAGTTATCTGGCACTCATGTTAACTAGCATTAATAAAAGATGAAACACAACACACACACACACAGTTCAGAGGAAATGTAGGATGACTTGTATAACTAAGTCATTATATAACTAATGCAATAACTAAGCAGCCAAAGTGTTGTTTAAGATGACATAATGTTATCAGATGTGTTTTCTTGCTAAATGTGACTGGTTTTAAATCTGGGTTTGGCAGGCACCTATACTGCCGACCGCCACTGAATCTTTTAGTGGTAACAATACACTGTACTCGACCATACTAGCCTACTTTCACCCATGGTTCCTATAAAAGTTACACTCGTTTTATAGGAACAGCTTACACTGGGACATTAAGTTGGATACTAAAGAGTTAAATTGTTGGTATGGTGAAATTTTCTGTGTTCAGTACTTTTGAAATTAAAAGCTGAAGAAAAGTTTTTCATTGTTCATAAGACTAATGGCTTTGCTCATTTTATTGTTTCTTTCTTTTATTCTCACCAGTAATACATGTAGACAATTTCTTTTCTCATTAATAACTTTTATCTTTAGCTGTTATACGTAAAAAGATATGACAGGATCATCTCCCATAATCAAGAAAATACTCATAGTCGATTGGTCCAAGCAGTTCTTATCTTATCAAACGAAAGCCAGAAGAATGAATCATCATGTTCGGAAATTACCATTGGTGTGGAAATAGCTGGAACTTCCATGGAAGCGACGTTAACTTAAGGTCAGCTCTTATCCTACCGCTGAGTTCAGACCAAGGCTGATCAGTTAGAACCCAAAGATCTGCCCACTGCCAGTCGAATAGAAGAAGTTTAAACCACTCTATTTAGTGAGAACTGTTTAGACACGTTAGATACAGTAAGGGTGCTCCAACCGATTTGGCCGCCAATTCGCCTGATAATCATTCAATTTTTACTGATTGGTTATCTCTCACCTGACAGATCACATAAACCAATACTTTTGCGATGACTCAAAATACAAGATTCGACAATCACATCAACATGCCGTCGTCAGTCTGTGCATATTACCAAGTCTCATTAAATGGTGTCAAATTTCCAATATGCAAAGGTTCTTCTCAAGCAGAACAACACTGCATGAATAATCTGAGTATGAAAAGTTATCAGCAAAGGCAGCAACTAAATCTTGTAAACCAACCCTCACTCAGCCGCCTATAGCTCAAGCCTTACTCTGCAAAGAGAAAAAACCATTATCTAAACCATTATCACAAAAATAATAATGCAGAGAGAAATAAAGAGCGGTTCCCAGTTCTGGCAGTTTACATTACCGCTCCATGCAAGCGTGCTGATCTCGTAAATATTGCAGAAATTTTAATATTTATAAAGAAATGCTCGCCCTCGGTGCCTACTAATGAGTGGCCATGGTTGGCTCACCAAATACAAGGTGATTGATGTCTGTGTCTCTATTCAAAAAAAAGTTCAGCACAGAGTTTTGATATGTTATTCATTAAATAACATATCAAAACTGACGCAGCTTTGTTCCATGTGCTGCACGTTATAATGAGTGAGTATAGTAGGACAGTCGCATTTTAGCATTTCGGTGTGTGTGAGAGCCTTTTGATGCTGCAAAGGAATGGCAAATTTGTGCTTTTTAGTCGAGTGTAGGCTATTCAATTGATTTCAGTTTCTTTATAATCTGTATGAAATTATAAGAAAAGGGAATATGTTGCCTTCCGATGAATTAAAGTTTTAAATTTCATACTTTCTCAGATCTTTCAGATAAATAGAATTGTATACAGGCAAGTACAACATTACACATAGCTTTAAACAGTTAAAAGGTTTGGCTGGTTATCAGATAAATAGTAAAAATATTCTTCTTCTTTGTATTTCGGCCGTTCCCTTTCAGGGGTCGCCACAGCGAATCATCTGCCTCCACCTAACCCTATCCTCTGCTTCCTCCTCTGTCACCCAACTAACTTCATGTCCTCTCTCACTGCATCCATAAATCTCCTCTTTGGTCTTCATTTAGACCTCCTGCCTGGCAGTTCCAACCTCTGCATCCTTCTACAGATATATTCACCATCTCTCCTCTGAACATGTCCAAACCACCTCAGTCTGGCCTCTCTGACTTTATCTCCAAAACATCTAACATGGGTTGTCCCTCTGATGAACTCATTATTGATCCTATCTATGAATGTTACTCCCAAAGAGAACCTCAACATCTTCATCTCTGCTACATCCAACTCTGTCTCCTGTCTTTTCTTCAGTGCCACTAAACCGTAGAGCATCACTGGTCTTACCCTTGTCTATAAATAGTAAAAATATTAGCATAGGTAAACTGATGTGTTATAAGAGGCAGTCTTATAATCAGTCACCTCGGGACGTGCTGTTATTGGAAAATCACTTTTGGAATTGTAGTGCACCACCCTGGTGTTTATGGCAAAAGAGGACTGTATACATAATTGGACCAGTAAATTATGTTTTTCAAATAAAATGCCATAGGTGTACTCAATGATTTAAAATCCTAACATTGATGTTCTGCCTGATTCACTCATACCAGCATTTACTATAAGTTTATTTATGGCCTTTATGGAATGTGGACATAATAACCTGGCAACTAGGTATATTTTCTACTATGTTTTCATTAGAGATGGGGGAAAATCATTTCAGTGATGTATCGCAATTGTATATTCATGTACCACGGTGACTCCAAAATAATTGTTTTGTTTTATTTTTAATTTTTTATATATGTTTGTATTTGAGGTGGTAAAATGTTCCCATTCCTTTATAAACACTATAGATGGCTCTAAACTCTTCGCACATTAGCGGCAAAACAGTGTCCTGTGTGATAGGCTAATTATTTGCTAAGTTTGTTTAGGCGCATAAAAAATTGTATACATTAATGGATAGATCATAATAGTATTGTAATACAAATCAAATCTGTACCTAGGTTTCGTGATAATATCGTATTGGTTAGTCCGTGGTGATTCCCGTTCCTAATTATAATGTTTCTTAAATACTTCCACAATAGCCAGTATAGTCATTTATTGTACATTTAGTTTATAAGTCATTTACTTTAAATCCATCTGTTTCATGTTAGAACAGTGGACAGGGGTGTAACAGAGCTGGTTAATGAGGGCTGTGTGTTTTCTGTGTTACGCTGATGTGTAGGGATAATGTGCAATGGTCCGAAGAGCAGGAAAATGCAGCCCGGAGAAAAGTGCAAGAGAACAGCGAGCCTCTTCCAACAGAGAAACAAGGTGTGTAATATTTCTACTAGGAGGTGTGTGTTTGCTGATTTGTCCAACTCTTACAAATCATATTCTCTTTGTTTAAACAGAAGATTTTGAGAATAGAGCTAACGAGTACTGGAACGACTTCTACTCCATCCACGAGAACCGCTTCTTCAAGGACCGCCACTGGCTCTTCACCGAGTTCCCCGAGCTCGGCCTGCAGTGTTCCCAGAGTTCAGGAGAAGGAAGAGATGAGGATCTCGTCCATATTACAGCAAAGCTGGAACTAAATGGCGAAGAGACGTGTGCGTCAGTAAAAAAAGAAGCAGCAGCGTTTCCTGGAGTCTCAGCCTCTTACCGCATTCTTGAGGTGAGTCAGATGATATGTGTGATAGGTATGTGTGTATACCTGCAAAATGTGTCCACACACGTATGCATGTCAGGGTGTGTCAGAGGTGATCAACATGTTACATGTGTTTTGCCGTAGGTAGGCTGTGGAGTCGGCAATACAGTCTTCCCAATTCTCAAGACAAACAAGTAAGACGTTAACACGACAACATGTTACAGGAATGTTTTGGTGATTTTGACTGTGATGATATTTTCTGGGCACCATGACTGTAGTGTGTGTGTGAGTTATCAGAATTTCAACTAAACTGAAAAAAAGAAAAACTTTATACATGACAGTTACTTAAATGTACGTCTAGGAGCAACTGTTAAGGTGCCAAACAACTGTCCCAGTTAGATTCTGTTCTCTGCTCAGTAGAGAAATAAGTCAAATGTCAGTAGTAACCGCACATGTGCAACAGACGATATGGAAAGAGAACAGGTTGATACTAGAGTATTTCTTTAATAGCGCTTTTATTCCGTAAAAATTCTATTAACACATAGGTTTGATTTGTTTTTTGTTTTTTGAAATCCAGTGATCCAGGCCTTTTTGTCTACTGCTGCGATTTCTCCAGCACAGCTATTGACCTCGTCAAGGTAAGAGAGACGTTCATTAAAATCTAAATCTGTGTAATGCATTAATGCATCAAGACAAAAAGTAAAACTAATATTTATAAGGTTTATTAGTCGAAAAGTAAGACAAATATTGAACATTTACACATCAGGGCCATTGGCTCCTAAAAACAAAATGTTTAGGAGCCAAACTCCTTCTGATAAGACAACCAGGCAAACTCATGTAATCAGAATTAAACTGGAGCAGTGGGTGCAAGAAACTTAGGGTGTTTTCATATCAGGGCCCTGGGAATGTTTCCAAGAACACTTGACCCCAAAGTCTGGTTCATTTTGATCAGTGAGAACACTTGCGCTTGGGAACCTTGTCTGATTTCGCCGAAAAGGTGGTCCTGAGAATGATACAGCGTGTTCAGGCAAGGAATGAATCAGATATGGAAGCCAATCATACATCACTCTACCAATCCTCATCAGTGCTGTAGGTCTAATCCGAAATCACTGTGTGCACGCATCACACGCCAGTCTCATCCTCTGACTGAAGTCTTAGATTAATCATGCAAGGTGTTAAAATATCACCTAATAAAATAAGTTTATTACCAGGAAAAACAATAATTTGAGTATATTTGCCTTTTTCTCCATAGGAAAAGTGAACTGTCATTTTTAGTGTAGATTAAAACTAATAATGGCAAAACAAAACAGCTTCCCTTAGAAACTCTAACCGGTCTATACTTGTCTCAAGAAATGAAGGTTGTTCTCTTTAAGATATAGCCAAGAAATTAAAGATTTTATTAAAAGGTGTATACTGTAGTCTCCAGACACATGCTGCAAAAAGATGCAGTGGCACATCCTGCCAAGAAAACAAGTATTTGCGAGTGTCTTCTTTGGGAAAACAAAAACCTCACTGCTCCTTAATTGGCTGCAATGTTGAATAGAACAAAATAGAAACCAGTGTGCACAGATAATGTATTTAGGAGACTCTGGTCAGTTGCCCTTATGGGCAGTGTTGTCCAGAAAAAAAACCCTGCAAAGGTTGTAGTGGGGCATGCTTCACCAACAGTGAACTATAAATGACTGGAACCAAGTCTTATGGACTAATGAGTCCATTTTTTTACATGTTTGGATCCAAGCAAAGAACATATGTCAGATGCAGAACACATGAAAGATGATTGATGCCTGCCCAACATCATCATTGAATCATGGAGGTGGAAACGTCTGGGGATGCTTTGGAAGTGGGAGATTGGGCAATCTGCATGGATACTGATATTTTGCAGCACGACAATGACCTCAAGCATTATTTGTGGTTGTGTAAGGATTATCTGGTAAAGAAAGTAGCTGCTGGAATACTTTTGGTGTTGGATTGGCCGGTTCAATTACCAGATCTGAAGTCCCAGAAGCTGCCCTGATTAGTAGAATACTACAGATTTGTCAGGCTGTTGTTGCTGCAAAGCATGTTTTTTTTTGTTTTTTGAAAATAAACTTTAAGATGCAAATTTGATTCGCCATTATTCTGTGCTCAAATATTCTTAAAACTGAATTTTTTTTTTTTTTTTTTTTGTCTTTCGTGATCCATTTACAAACATTTCATTGACGAAAGCCAACAAAAGATCATAAAAATACGTAAGCGCGTAGGTGTTTGCACACTTTTTCTTGGCAGTGTACGTCACACTCATTTGTTAGCATGGCACTGGGGTGAGTTTCAAGAGCTACAAAGAGTTTTTAAAAAAAAAGGAAAACAAAGACATTCTTAACATTAAAATAAATTCAACATAGATCAGAAAATTGGAGCCATGTTGAAGCCTGGATCACTTTCTTTCTGGGTAAAATGTTAGGTGTCATGCGAGCACCAAACACATCAATACTGAATATTTCACTGCTTCCTAAATAGCGAAGTATTCAGTATTGATGTGTGTACACTTAATTATTTAATTCATATTCCATAATAATTTTGTTTAAGCACAGATCTGGTATATCTTAGTAGTTAGGCTACAGCTGTAGTCATTATTGGAACCTTAGTGCAAAATAAAACACAAAGTTCACATGTTTCCTTTAATTACATGACATAAGAATAAGGTTGCAAATTTTGGGGTAAATTTATTATTATTTTTTTAAGGTTCATGTTTTAGGATTACTGCAAAATTTTAATAATCTATTACATAAGAACATGATCAGTATTGTTTTTCTAGCTTTAACTAGTGTTGGACGATTTTTATCCATTCATTCGGTTAATTCAAATTAAAGGAACAGGCAGCGTGTTTTGTGGCAAAAGATTTAAATATCACTTCAGAGATATGAAATTTGCCAGATGAACAAGTTCATGTAATATACTTTAGCATTCTACCCTAATTGATAATTTGACAGTCAGAATTATGTCATTTTCAACTTTGTCGTGTTTGACAGACCAAGTTTGAAACCAAACGCCATGTCCACGTGTTCTCTTAGCAACATACTATATGTTTGATTCTGTATAGTGAACTGTATAGTCAGTGTTTTGAATTTAACATATGAATATGTTTGTACGTTGCTCAAGGTAATGCTAATAATTCTATATACAGTATAAATCATTTAAGTTGTTTTACTTCAGTGCCGTGTGCAGCCATATTGATTTGACATCACTCTGTAAACGAAGGGGAAAAATGGATTTGGGGATAATACAGTTAACAAAACATGCTCCCCATATACTCTGAACTCTGAGTTCAGCACCAAAGTAACAGTACCATTACTATTAGCAATTAGTGCAAATAAGGTTTAAAAATTTCCTTTAAATATCCCTTATTAAAAGAACATTTTTATTTGCTATTGATAGTGGTGTTACTGTTCTTAAACAACTTAACAACTAAATACCAAGGCTGGTTAATGGAAAATAATCCACATAGATGTGATACAGCAGGTCAGGTTTCCAGGTTGAACTATAAGCTATTTGTCCCGTGATGTTTTGCAAAGCAACATTAAACAAGTTTTAATTCTCTCTTAAAACTTTCCACCCGTTCTCATGATGGTTGTCATGAGCTGCATTTTAAATCAAAGACTCCGACCATACATTTAAAAGTAATTAGGAATCTAGAAAATCCAGAAGACTGACTTTTGAGATTTTGGAAGCGTGAACATGATATGAGAGGTTTTTTTATAAATCAAATATGTACTGTAATAGGTATTATTCTTGGTAATAAATAAAGGTCCGTAAGTGTATGATTTGAGAAATAAGACTGTTTTACTAGAAGTAGATGAGCAGAGAAATTTATCCAATTATTGCTGAGCTACACTTGTAGAGTTTATCTAGATTATGAAAAGACAAAAAGAATATGTATCTTACACATTTAAATAAGCCACATTTAAATGAATATTAGTGTTTCCTGACATGTTCTTTTGATTGTGTGAACGCTCCCATGTTTCTCTCTCTCTCTCTCTCTCTCTCTCTCTGTTCCTGAGTACTTCTTCATTCCTTATACTGTAAATGCTTTTCACCTTTTCTTTCTCTGTATTTCTATAGATCATGCAAATGGTTCATACTCTTGGGTACATGATCAGGGCTTTTGTCTTAGGGCACCAAAACCATCTTTTCTGTAAATAAACCAGAGAATATTGGCTACATTCACATTACAAGCCACATTGCTTAATTCTGATGTTTTTTGTTCAGCAACTGTGTCGTAAACCTATCTGCAATCACGTCAAAGTTCAGCGGAAAGATCTAGCAGTTCACACATCATAATCAAAACTTAACAATGTGATTGTCAATAATATTTAAAAATATTACGAATATTATTTCTGATATTTATTTGCAGTGGGTGAATTGTAGTTTTGAATAGTTTTTTTTATTAAATTGTATATTGATTGACCTTCCAATTATTTACCTTTGCAGTCTAATGCAGAGTACAACCCATCCCGCTGTCACGCCTTCGTTCAAGACCTAAGTGATGTTACGGCTGCTTATCCAATGCCAGAGCAGAGTCTCGATGTCATCGTTCTCATATTCGTCCTCTCTGCTCTCCACCCTGAAAAGTGAGTGAGTCAATGCATTTGGGAGATTAGTTTTATGTACACGTGGCTGACTCCAGAATATTGGTACCCTTTATATGAGCGTTGAAGTCAAACCAGGACTTTTGATTGTGCAAATAACAGAATACTAGTATTAGAGTAAAAAGTACATCTATTTCCAGAAATAAATTGGCGTCAATTTATTCTTGTCACCATGGCTAAGGCGTTCCACTAGCTGAATTTACATACTGTAAGAGCCGCTGCAGTGGGCTCCGAGGCATCTCGGCCTGGATCGTCATTCATGGATGTACAGCCTTCTTTAAAACATTTGTACCATTCAAATGGTTTACGGCGACTAAGAGTCTCATCACCGTCAGTGTTTCCCCAAGAACATTTTTCAGGCACAGTGACAAGAGGGTGATAGAGTTTTTTTTTTTTTTTTTTTTTTAGTTATTTATTTCTCACACAACACAAGACTTTGGGCTGGTAACTTCTATGTAAAGGTCAAGTGAAACAAGGAGAGAATTAATTGGATTTATTTATTGCACACAATTACTGTCATGGCTACCAATTACTTCACATTTGAAGTTAAGAAAAATATCTAAATAAACATACGGTATACAGTACAATGTTATGCAGAAGATGCAACATCAAAAACGTGTGCCATTATATTTTTTTTATCTTTTTTTATTTTCAAATGTGGAGATGGAGAAAGACAGAGAGGTTAAGTATAAAGCCCAGCCCACTAAGACCAGTGATAGGACGGATAAGTGCAAGAGGAACAATGTTGTGCCGGATGTATGTATTAGCAATAATACAAATTGAATGAGTCTTTGCCGCTCACGTTTATCAGCCTGCATGTTAACGATGCTCACGTTCACACTTTTTAGTTGCAAGCTGATCCGTTCAGTTCATTGTTCACCCAAAAAAATGAGCATTCTCATGCACAACCCTGTTCCCGGGTTTAATTGTTTTTCTTACCATAGCTGTCGGAAGTGAATCAGATTGAAGCAGGAAGGAGACAAGGAGAGAGGCACCTGGCAGACTCCCAAATGCAAACGATTATTTCCCTGTATATCGGGAAACAATGGCCTGTAGTGTACTATCATAGAGGAAACACTGACCATACTGTGCTTGAAGTCTATTGTAAATGTCAATCAGATTTACTCGTTCTTTCATAAGAAATTCCATCACAACTCCCGTGAGACTCAAAAATACAAAACTGATTTCTTTTTACCACTTTTTAGGATTTCTTTAGTTTAGTTTCTTTTAGAGGCGGCACATTGACTTAGTGGTTAGCACTGGGGTTCGAATCTTGCCTCTTGTGAGAACTCTGTGTGCACGGGGTTTTCATATTCTCTCTGTGTATTAAGGTTTCTTCCCACAGTAGGCTGATTGATGTTTCCAAATTGGCCGTAGTGGTATTAAAAACAATTATGTGTGCTTGTGCACTGCGATGGGTTGTATCCCACCTTGTGCTCCGAGTTCCCCGGCATAGGATCTATAAGCAGTATAGATGATGGACAGAGATTATTCTTCTAAGTCAGAGTTACCTTAATTTAGTTAAAAGTTAAATTTTGTGTAAGGTGTCAAACTACTACTATTAAAATAGAAATATAAAAATAACAAATAATTAGGATTTTGAATGTTGCCTTTTAATTAGTTGACACTTTCACCCCCTTGTTTTTTTAGGATGCAAAGCTGTATTAGTAAGCTGGCCAGTTTGCTCAAACCCGGAGGAGTTCTGTTACTGCGGGACTATGGACGCTACGACATGGCCCAACTTCGCTTCAAAAAGGGTCAGGATTTTAAAATGCATGTCTCATTCAGCTCTTTTTGTGTGTTTGTTAGGACATTTAAGGTTTCAGTTGTGTGTTTTCACATTTTAGGAAGATGTTTATCCGAAAATTTCTATGTCAGAGGTGACGGAACGCGAGTCTATTTTTTTACTCAAGGTAAACAACCACACACATACACACACACACACACAGATTGCTAAGCTGTTTACGGCCCAGATAACACAGCAGACACATCTCTAGTACTGTACAATGTTTGTGAGTGATGTTGTTCATTCCAAATGAACCTAAGGAAAAAAAAAGGTCAAACAGTTTTCATCAATCTAATTTCTTGGTCCCTGTTTAAATGTAAGCAGGTTTGTGATACTAACCAAGTTAATTGCTAGGCAGAAAGGGTCAGATTTTCACTATACTTAATCTCTTTTATTAAAGCATGTGGTCAATGGACACTGATGGATTTGATCTTAAATGGATCATAAGGTTAAGCACAAACATGTGAATTCCATGCCATCTTGAGTGTACACGGTCATTAAGACAAAATGGGAAGTTCCAAACATTAAGTTCTTGCATTCACATAATTATTTCAAAAATTCTATCTTTCACTCAAGTTGCTGTCAGTAATATAATTTGTATTAAAATATTTGTATTTGATTAGAAGAAAAAAAATGCTAAATTTATTTTCAACAGTACGTATGTTTTGGATGCTATTTTGTATAGGCTAACGTCATGTGAATGAATGCAAACTGCGAATGTTCTGCAAGACGAGCAAAAACTATGTGATCACAACTGAGCGAATGGTTCATCTCTCTCTCTCTCACTCGCTCGCTGCAGGATTGTGACTAATCGTCTCACAGTCTCCGTGCGCTTGCCTCACTCATATAGGCAACATCCATATGCGCATATACTGTTTACTATATCATTGTGATTGTGTCTGCGCTTGAAGCATTTTGTTTTATTTTGTGTCCAAGCAAAAAAAGTGACTGTTCTTTAGTAAATATACTGCAACATCGGTCCCCGGGAAGAAAAAGGGTGTAGCAGTGCGGGAGATGAATCTGTTTAACGACAATGCAATGTCAAAGGAGGCAAAAGCAAGTGTCATTAGAGAGGTTCCTTGTTAAAGTCACACAAAAAGTTCAAGTTCAAGCATTAAATCCTCACCATGCACAGAACTCTGAATATGACCTGTAGAGAAATGCAACCACTTTCTTGTTGTTGGTTGTGAACGATGAGTTCAGTAACTATACCTTTCTTATGCACAAGGCATTTTTAAACTTGTTCTTTATATCGTCACTGCTGTTCTGAGATTAATGCAAAATTATACTGTCCTCATTATCTGAATAGGTAGTGCAGAAAGTTGCAATCGTTTGAAATGTCTCAGCTACCTATTTACCTATCTTCTTTTACAGAAGAACTTCATGATCTGTTCTGTGGAGCTGGGTTGGAGAAGGTGCAGAACTTAGTCGACAGGAGGCTTCAGGTGAACAGGGGGAAACAGCTGACCATGTACAGAGTCTGGGTACAGTGTAAATACCGCAAAAGCATGAAGCCTCTGCAACCTGCAGCACACGACGAAGCAAAATAGTACGGAAATCTACAGCAATAGATTGGACACTAAGCGGAGGACTGGATCTCTGATGATTGGAAAATTAGAACCATTAAAACTGAACATGACAAACTGTTGTGACTGGAAAACATCCGGTACTGACAGTAGCAGTAGAAGGAAACTTTAAATCATATCATCCTATTACTCCCCACATGAACATGTTTGATATGCTTTTAAATGCTTTTAAAGGTTTATATTGTAAAAAATAAAATACAGCATCTTTTTGGTAAATACCAGTTTTGTGTTTTGATTTTATTTTAGTCTCATTTCAGAATATGGAGTATCTATGAAGAAAAAAAAACAAAAAATGGAACAAGACAAACTTCTGCATGTTAATTTAATGTTCATATTTAAAAGCCCAAGTGTTGCTAAAATGTCTCCTGCTCTCTAACTCCACTAGATGACTTGTGAACCACATGAGTGTTCTAGCTACTCTCCTGGAGACTTGGAGAATGCATAGATATTATCAGGTCTCAGTTAAACTCCTGCTGTTTTAAAATTAGCTACACATTTGCATGACTGCATGACAGCAAACTTTTCATGAATTGTTATTTTGGCACTGCATAATTCTGTCTAAAAACATGTAAGTACTGGCAGTTCTTGATAACACACATGTTTGTTACACATGTAACCTTAAACTTAATTGGTATGAAATATAAAATTTTAAAAAATCCAATCACTTACCCTAACCCTAACCCTGACCTTCCCCAGATTCAAACTGCAGAACTGTCTCTTGTATACACTGAATTGCATTGCAATGATTTGCCCCTTCTTGATTTTTTTTTTTTTTTGCATATTTGTCACTGTCACATGATTTATACAGTATTATTACAGCACAGACAGGTTTGTGCAGATAAAGGTAGAATGAAGAAGGTTTCTGCAAGACAAATTCATCGGATTAAGAGAACAGCTGCTGAAATGCCATTACAAAGCAGCAAACAGGTATTTGAAGCTGCTGGTGCCTCTGGAATCCCACGAACCTCAAGGTGTAGGATCCTTTAAAGGCTTGCAGTTGTGCATAAACCTACTATTCGGCCACTCCTAATAAATGCTCACAAGCAGAAACGGTTGCAGTGTGCCCTGGCATACATGAAGACAAGTTTTTAAACAGTCTTGTTTACTGATGAGTGTCGTGCAACCCTGGATGGTCCAGA
>JAQMYJ010000008.1:8931256-8960162 GCA_030014305.1 Clarias laeviceps
ACCCTTCATTTCTTTGTAAGTGGGCAAACTTAGAAAATCTGTAGGGGATCAAATACTTATTTCCCCCACTGTATATGGGCTGTTTAGCATCACTTGATAAAGTTAATAATTTTGAAATTATGTGCCATTTCTCCCGTTGTGAGATCATGGGATTGTTTAAATCTCATCAAAGCCTTTGTTAGAGATGATGACATCACACTTTATCTAGTAGTAGAGAAACAACTTGGGCTTTACAAAAGCAGTGAATTGATTAGCTACTGGAACTGGTGTCGTGATGAGTTCAAGACATTCATAGATGTTAAACTGGATTAGATTTTGAAAAGGGTAAAAATTAATGGACAATTCTTTTCTGCATCAAAGGCTACAACGTATGTGTCTAATCTGGTATCGGATTATGTAGTCATAGTCAAAAGTAGTAACATGAAGCCCCACTTCAAATGAATGGGTCTTATTTATAGCCATGAATTAATTATTAATGAATTAATCTCTATGTGTTAGAAAATGTTGAAAATGTGTTGTCACTATTTAGTCATTGTTATAATCTTAGAACTTTCTGTGTAAGGATTTTTATGTAAATGGATACTAACTAATTTTAGCACTTATTTAAGAGACGTTTTAAATGTGCATGAGTGGCTTTTAAGGTCCTTTAATTTATATATCTTATATTATTTTTAAAGGTACACTATTGACATTTCCAGGTGATACACGGAATGTACAAAACATGTATCCTTGATGATAACACCTTAATAACAAGGGGAAAAAAACTTATTTAAAAATTGACTATTAATTAAAGAGTCTTAAATTATTTTTTTTTCAGAACGTATGGAATGTAAAAACGGGGCGTGGCCGAATGCCCCGAAAACCTTGCACAATCTCACGAGAAAATATGAGATTTTACCGATTATTGTTTACATTGCGAAAAATGAGAACCGAACCGAATCGATCCGGATTTAACTGATCCTCAGGGAACAGCTTCACTTCTCATTCACGTCGTGTTTGTTCTCGGGAGATGTGCACGCAGGAGTTGATTTTCGTCGCAGTTTTGATTATTTGAGGCGCTGATGAACCCGGTTCGGTGCTGCTGGCCCGCAGTAGAACATCTGATACAGACATCCGAGAAGAGGATTGAGATTTTAACTCGCTGGGAGCGGAGCCATGTTCGATGCGCTTTGACCGTGGAAATCGCTGTGTAGGCAGCATGCCATTGCTTTGTAAGAAGAAAGGAGCGTAGAGAGCCCTGAACACTTCATAGACTGCCTTTAAGCAGGCCAAAAGGAATAGTTGACCGTATCGAGGCCTCGTGTGTCGGGAGGTACCGCAGCCTCCGCTTGACGCTCGGAGTCGGAGCCGAACACCACGCGTCTTGCGCCGCATACGAGCGCTAGCGAGACTCGGGGATTCGGGGCCTTGTTCGGGAATGTCTGGCTAACTAAGGACGAGGTCTGTGGTGACAAAGAGGGGGAGAACAGTCACAAATTACACCAAAAAAAAATATATACATCATAAATTAAATCCTTCGACAGTTCAGGTAAATCCATGATTCTGTGCTGCTTAGTAATTCTTTGCTGACTGTCAAAACTAAGCAAGAATCTAATTAGCTTGTTAACTGCTAGATTTAATAGCAGAAGAGTGCAAACAATGTCTTCATGATGGTGCCAAACCCCATGGGTCATATAAGGTTAGCTTCAGCTAACACTCTAGCTAACTGTCTGGTAAATATATGTAATTTTTAGTAAATATAAAATTTTTTTTTAAATACTTTTCCGTTCAACGGTTTATTTTTTAAATGGATAATACGTTACACGAAGGCAAGGAATAGTTTGTCTGCTAGCTTTAGCTAACTAGCTTGCATGGTGTTTAGCTAGATAACCCATTAACGTATTAAATATATATATATATATATATATATATATATATGGGAGAAAAAATAAGCTAATTGCTTTTATTACTTTCGGTGAGACCTAAATATGCGTTTTGCATTTTACATTTAGGTTAAATGAGCTGGAATTAACTTTGTTGCATCCTTGATGATGGCATATTTCGGGAGCTAGCCTTATGGTTTGATTGATTAGCCTGTGTATGCTTGGGTTGCTAGCTCGGTGTATAGCTGCTTAGTTTGTTTTTGTGTTTGTTGTTTTTTTTTTTTCCCCCCTCCTCTGGCTACCACCCTGGACCTTCTGCTGACCTAAGGTAGTTATTCAGGTCCTGTTTAGCTAAATTGGCTTTGCAGTTCAGTGTTATAGTTTGAAATATGATGTGATGAGTATTGGGGATCCAATTGTTTTAAGTAGTTTCATACAGCACAGATTTAGCATGTGTTCTGTGGGATTGTGTGAGTCCTGATTTACGATGCTGTAAGTCTCAGCAGGTCTGTGGGACATTTTCATACCCGTGGCTTAGTGGGGGGAAAAAGCAATCAGTGAGACTCATCAAGTCTAGGAAAGGTCTTGAAAATACATGCATCAGTGGCCCATGACTCAACATGTCACACCGACATTACTGTGGTATCAAACCTCCCAGCGTCACTATGGCTACGTAATGAGATGCAAACCATCTCTCATGGTCTCTCTCTTTTTGCAGTCATGATGGAGGAACTGCACAGCTTGGATCCTCGGAGGCAGGAGCTGCTCGAGGCTCGATTCACTGGGGTTGGAGTCGCCAAGGTCTGCCGTAACAGCGCTCCGCTCTAATTTGTCAGACCCCTTTTTCCATAATTTCTTTTAAACCCCTCATTTTCTTTTCTTTTTATGTTTATGCTATAGAAACTACATCTCTATTAGCATATATTGCTACATCTTAGCAATATATGCTAATAGAAACTACATATTTCCTCTCTCTCTCTCTCTCTCTCTCTCTCTAACAACTTTTAAATCACTCTCTTGTCCTAATCTCATGTCCAGTCACTTAATAAGCATCCCCTTGATTTGATCTCTTGATGTTTTGTCTGTTGCTAAAACATCGCAGTTGTATCTAATAACAAACATGTTAATTTCGCAGCGAACACCAAAACAAGGACGTAATTAGCACGCTTTGAGACACTTGGACTGAAATGTCTGTAATGATCACAGAGGGCAAAAATTATCACATCTCTTAAGTTTGTTTAAGAGCTTACTGACAGTTTGATTTGTAAGTAAAACCTCAGAATCGGGTATGGGATGATACTTTGATATTGGCACATAGGGGGGAAAGGCAGGAAAGCATGGTATCTACAGTTAAACACTATTCCTGCAAATATGCATTTTTGCAGAGGTGGTTCTTTTTCTTTATTTTTATTCAAATGTACATATTTTGTTCTGTAGGTTGATAAATCTGTGCATCACATTGACAGCTTGCTCTTTTTGAAATTATATACAGGTATATTCATTTTAATTAATTAAGCTTGCTTAATATGTATGTATGTGAATGAGCTTAAATCCAGTTTGCCTTCTAATTGGCTGACTTGCAGAGTACATCCTCTCCGAACTTTAAAATATTAAAGATTACAGCTATTAAATAGTTACTTGTTATTGTAGGTAACAGCAGCATAAGTCAGTGTTATAAAAATGCACATGTTCAAAAGAATGTTTTGTTTCACATCGTCTATATGATAAATTTGTGAGACTTGTTGAGTCACTTAAAGACACCAGGTGTTTCGTTAAGTGAATAGTCACTGTAACATATTTTCTAATTATTTGGCATGTGGCAAAACCACATCTCGCAGCGATGATTAAACTGTGACGCATAGTGCAGAGGCAGCGGAAACATTTCACTAGAAACTCAAGTCTCTTCCACGATGCCCGTCAGGTGTGTCGGCAGATTGCGCCGTCTTATTGTGATTGTGAATAATGCATGCTTTTTTTTTCCACTGAGGTTGAAATGGCCTGAGAGAGATATGAGTTGTAATTAAAAAAAAAAAAAAAGACTTCTCTTCACTCCACCCCCATTCCGTCATCTCTGTGCAACCTTGAAGGCTGTTGGCATTGCGGTCCTCTGGCCTGGTGGGATGGAAAAATGTCAGGGGGTAATGAATAGCAGCGCTTGGTTGATCCGAAGGCCGTCTTGGTTGCGTAGTAGAACCGTGCACTCATAAACAGGATGTTCATTTCATGGCAGTTCTTATGTCTTAACATTTGAAGCTCTGTACTCGTGTATTAACGTTGTACTTCTCTTCTTTTTGTAGGGTTCCGGGCACAACGAGTCATCCAATCATAGTCTGTGTAGCGTGGGCTCTCTGAGTGACAAAGAGCTTGAGGTTAGTTACACACCATTCAGTCTGTGCAAGTATTTTAGCTGAATGCAGCTATAAGTGATAAATCACTGCCTAAATTCAGCTTCCTAATATTGGCTCAGGATCTTGTGCATACTTTTCTTGCTACGTCCTGTGGTCTCTTAATATAGCTTCTCCCGCAGCGCCGATTGGCCAGAAGGTGCTGATATTTCTATAACAGCAGCTCTGACTGTGGTGGTGGCTGCAAGACAAATCACAGGATTATATTAAGGCATTCCTTCTAATTTGTTTTTGTCAACCACCTGATTCCGAAGCACTTGTTTAGTGTTTGTGCAACAATGCTCTTAAATCAATAATAAGTGAATGTTAAAAATATGTAATGTAAAACAAATGATCATTAATGGGGTGAAGCTGGGGAACATCCGTCTGTAAAATGCTGTGTTCAAAGAGCTTTTTATTAGCAGTATGTGGAAACATAGTGAAAAGCAACCATCATATTGCCCTTATATTTATTAAAAAAAAAAATGTTATACATGTAATTTTCTGTAGCATTGCATTCTCACTTTAATCGTTGTGTTGCAGTCACGTCTCAATGAAATGCAAATGCGGTCCATTCACAACCCGATGCCGTAGTCAGGGCGTGGTTTGCGAGAATTTCTTCACTCGTTCACTGGGTTATTCATTCCTAATGCATTGATTTCCTTAGTCATCAAGCTTTTCGTAATTAACATAAGTCACTTATAGATACTGAAATTATCAGAAGCTTAATTTGTCTATTATTTTTTTAAAAAGGTTTTTAAAATTACTTACTTTTCACTAGTTGTTGACAGTGATTTTCTGGTGTGGGAGAGGATCTTCACGATGGGGTATTGTTGTAGATGGTGTGTGTACACGGTCACAATAGAACTGTACTGATTTATTTAGTCTTAGTGAGCCTGTTATCTAGTCTGCAGGTTGTAAGAAAACACACTTCCCAGCATCTTCAAGGAAATGTCTAGAACAAGAGGAATTGTGGAATGAGTGAAGTAATAAATTCCTTCGTGGCCTGCTCGTTCTCATGCTCTCTCTTGCTCACTCTCTCTCTCTCTCTCTCTCTCTCTCTCTCTCTCAATCTCTCTCAATCTCTCTCACACACAGACACCTGAAAAGAAGCCGAATGACCAGAGAACGCGAAAGAGGAAAGGAGACCCCTTTGACAGTCAAGGTAGTTGTTCTGTTTTTTTTTCTTTTCCTTGACCGTTTCACTTTCTCTTCTACCTGATCTCTCAAGGTTCACAAGACCCCCCGATAAAATCAGGAAAGCATTACTCAACTCTGTTTTTAAAGACTGTGGAATTGGCAGTAGATTATTCGCATAGTTTTGATGAATTGAAGTTCTGAAAGCTGCACATCTACTTATTTTTTTTATTTCTTTGTTTGCCCCCCAGCCAAAGCAGGTGGCCGAGGACACAAAATAAGTGATTATTTTGAGGTAAGTTCATAGAGTTTGACTGTGGAATGGATTATCAATATTTATTGAATGCCGTGCCCAATTTTATTGCTGAAAAATGTACTGGATTCATCTTAATTAATTTAGCAGTTAGCTCTGTCATAATTTGACAGTTAGCTCTGTCATAAAAAAAACAATGGCTTGATGATTTTTTGATTTATTTATTTATTTTGCAACAAGTGAAAATATACAGTCTTCATGTTTTCAGGTTCTGTTATAAATCTATTAATCAAACCCCAAAATATCTCCTTCTGGCTTTAGGTTTCTATTCAGGATCATAAGCAAGTAAAATAGTGACACTGTAGTCTGCTTATTATGGATTCCTAGCTGACTTCTGCTTTTCTGTAAAAACGAACTAGAAAAAGGTGTTTGTGAACTACATGAAGTAAACTATGTCTAGAAAAAGAGCTAAACAATCTGTGACAAATACTCTTGGGAGAGCAATATGTTTTGACAATCTGAACAGCAAGCTAGAGGCAGTGACTGCACATTAGCCTGAGAAGTGCTATGTGACGTTAGAGAGTAACTCAGGATGAGGCCGGTAAGACAACTGCACCCAGGTTGCATTTGTAAGTGATCCAGCATTCCTGTGTAGCAGCGAAAAGATGGCTGCCACTGAAAACAACAGCATCCTGTAAACAGCAACATATGGCATCGGCTCTCGAGTGAATACTAATGGAGTCGTTTAGTTTGATGGTTGCGGATTAAAAAATGCATAACGCTAAGATGAGGACTGTTTTCTGTTAACCACACAGATTTTATACTAATCGCTCACCCTTTATGCTAACAATTCCCTCTCTTTCTGTGTGTGTTTAGTTTGCGGGGGGTAGTGGTACTGGCACTAGTCCGGCGCGTGGTATTCCTCCTGTGGTGCGCTCCTCCCCACAGCACTCTCTCTCCAACCCTCCTGCTGCAGTGAGTCACCTGCTTTCACTCTCTCTCCTTTCTTCATTACTCTTTTCTTCTGCACTCCTGTTGCCACCCAGTCATGTTTCTCTGCTGCTCTGGCTGCATAGCATGTCCATTAACCCAGCTCAAATATTCAATTAGAATTAAGCCTTAACTGGCACACCATGTTTTTATGTACTTTAAAATGGTGTATGTGATGTCATGTATTTCAGTACCTGAAGATGAGCATGACTGGTTTTATGTTTTGTGATTGACAGGTGCAGCAAGGAAGTCCATCCTCTATCAATTCCAATACAGACCACTCCCACTCATTGTGCACCCTCAAACCAGCTTTCACACACACGCAGCACCGGGCAACACAGGTACCATGAATTCACACACTTGCACCTTATGACCTTTGTTATAATTGAAATTAGTACATGCTTGGAGGCACTTTTGGAGTTTTTTATTTATTTATTTATTTATAAATTTTTTCCTCTTCCCTCAGTCGGACATGACTCTGGAAAAGCTGGCTGCATTGGAAAGCAGTAAGAGTTCAGACCTGGAGAAAAAAGAGGGACGCATCGATGATTTGCTCAGGGTAAGTACTGTAGGAGCAGCACACATTTGGATAGTATGTGAATCTGAAGAAATTTCAGACTTTATTGATGTCCCTCACATTTCAGAGACGTTTTGCCCAAACAGATATTTCTAGGGTTTTGCATGCACCTGCACACATTCGCTAAGATTTTGTAAGAAGGAATTAAATTAATGGACACTGTTTTGCAGGCTGATCAGATAATATATTCACAATTACAGTCTATCAGAAACCTGTTGTCATTCCTAGCTGTGTGGCTGTGAGAGTTTCACAGAGGAGAAATGTGTGTACATGTAACCGTGAGGAACTAATATCTTGCTACTGTAGACCCACTCAGTAATGTGCAAAAGTCTTTACTGTAATCTTGAGAAATATTTTTCCAAGCTTCGTGTAGAACCTTTTTGGCTCTCACATTTGTCAGGTTCTTGGCATTTTCAGTGTAGTCCCTGTACCTGACCAGTTTAAGAGGAATGTTTTTATTTGTTACATCACACAGTGACCTATGAATCATTTCAAGTGTTTTTAAAAATCTATCTAACATGAACCTGTGAGAAACTGGTGCAGATTATAGATGATCAGGCGGGTGATTAGTATACTGGTGATGCTGAATGTTGAGTGGTTGGAGCAGACGGGAGGAAACGAGGTTGCTGCTGAGGTTACTTAAACAACCATTTTTTTACATTTTATTTTTAGACACTTTGCTGCCTGCATTCCCCCCCCCCCCCATTCTTTCATTTAATCTAACATAAAGAAAAGGAAATATTTAAAAATTTCCAGTAGTCAAGGCTCATTTAAATGTGAATGTGTGTACCAATCCAGTCCTTCTGTAACATGTCCGTTCCTGTGTCTTTTGCTCAAACCTAATCTCTACCTTTGGGCTATGTGTTAGTTTTTGAACAGCAGCCATTTTCCAGATATCTTCGAAGCCAAGTTTCTTTAATTGTTCCTGTCCGTTCATTTAATGCCTCTGTAGAGTCAGACACTTCTTGTTTATCCTTAACATTTTCCCACACATTAAACAACAATACATGATTGTGTTGCAGGTGAATTGTGATCTGCGCAGGCAGATTGATGAGCAACAGAGAATGTTGGAGCGCTGTAAGGAACGTCTCAACAAATGTGTCACTATGAGCAAGAAGCTGCTTATTGAGAAGGTCTGGATATCTCACTTCAATGTTTGTGGTTGGAGTTTATATAATGTGAAGCCTGTGTTAAGTAAGCATGTGTGTGTGTTCAGTCCAAGCAGGAAAAGATGGCGTGCAGGGACAAGAGCATGCAGGACCGTCTCCGGCTGGGCCATTTCACTACAGTGCGACATGGTGCATCTTTCACAGAGCAATGGACTGATGGATATGCCTTTCAGAATTTAATCAAGTAAGACCTCAGGCAGTGTGAAGTAGTGATCTATATTTTTTTGCAGTTTCACAACTCAAGAACGGATTTTTTTTTTCAGATATAAACTGCATCATTAAATTACTACATCGGGCACAATTTCAAAGCATTCTAGTGAGACAATTTGAACCTACATCTGTAATTATGGAATTCCAAAATGTCCAAAAAAGGCTTTAATAAGTTATGTAATTGTTTAAAAATATAAGAAGAAAAAAATCAGTTTGTTATTTACAGATGCTTATAGGTCTGATTGGTCATAATATTAACAAAACATGATATTAAAACATTAAAATTGATTATCAGTTACGTACCACTACGCTGATGATAGGATCATGGGCACCCAAAGCTCATTTACGCTCAAGGGAGCAAAAACTAATCTGTCTGGTCCAATGACCCCACAATTAGATGTCATGTGGAGTCATGGGCTGAAGGGCCAGAGCTGCCCAATTGGCACAAGGGAAAACCACACAGTATTTGGCATAGTTTTTGAGTGGGCTGTAATTTTATGGTTGATTGGTGTATGTATAAGCCGTATACTTGAAAATAAAACTTTAAACAGTCAAAAAATAAATAAATACTTTTTTTTAATTTATTTTTTTTACTTACTGTTTCATGATTTTTTTTTAATTACGTCTATTTTTTAAAATCTCATTAGCTTAATGGGTTTTATTGTTTGAGAGATTCAGTATTATACCTTAATATTGTCGATCGGCTTTTATTTACTAGCAAATTATTAAAAATCTTTTGGGCTGAATCATGAATATATCTCAAGTAAGTCCATGCAATATAGAGGGTATTTAATAATTTAAATATGATGTGCATTATTTATTCGATTTTTGTTCCATTTGGGATTTGGTTTGAAGCAGGGTTTAAACACAGCAGAATAAATGATTTCAGGCGTGTTTTTTTCCAATTATATTCTTTTTTTTTTTTCTAAAAAAAAAAAAAACCCGTAAAATGCGCCACCATATTGAATTTCACAAACATTCATTCATTTTAAAAGTTGCATTTTGGACCATTAAGCCATTGCTATTAAAATTCTGCACATATGTTGACTCCTAAAAGTAGTCTTGGTTAAGGCTTGGCATGTGGCTTACATTTTAAAGCCCAAAAAAGAGAAACACTATTACCATAAAAAAAATTTTTTTTAAAAATTCTTAGGATTGAGCATTAAGCACCAGTTTTGTGCTTATTTAAAAATAACTTTTAGCCGAGTTTATGTTTCTCTGTTTGTGTGTAGGCAGCAAGAGCGGGTGAACTCTCAGAGAGAGGACATAGAGAGACAGAGGAAGCTTCTGGCTAAAAAGAAGCCACCCAGCGCAGCCCAGACTCCACCGCCCAACCTAGAACCCAACAAACGCAAGAACAAAAGCAACGGCGCAGAGAACGAGATGTGAGTACGGCGGAAGCAAGAAAGGACCGTCGTTTAACTTCCAGCTGCATTGTTGTTCGTTTTCACACATTTTACCTTTTCTATTTTCTGTGCTGTTTCTGTGCCAATAGGTTATCACTGGCAGAATATCACGAGCAAGAAGAGATTTTCAAATTGAGACTCGGTCACTTAAAGAAGGTACAGAGCATGCACAAGTCAACCAGATGTTTGCTGTCTCTAGTTTCTAATTTCTAAGCTGTTGTAACAGACTTGGCATTCTCTGTTTGGTTTGTTTATTTTGACGAACTGTGTTGAGACTCAAAAATTGTGTGTGCTGTGTAGGAGGAAGCTGAGATCCAAGTTGAATTGGAGAGGCTGGAACGAGTGCGTAATCTTCACATCCGAGAGCTTAAGAGAATACACAATGAAGATAACTCCCAGTACGTCTCCTCCTCCCTCCTGTTTTAATGTTTCAGTCTTTGGTTTAATAATGTCCCATTTTTTTAAATTTTTTTTTTACTTTTTATAATAGATGTCTTTGAGCTGCTGTGGAATATTGTCAAAGATTTCAAGAATGTGACAAGTTAACCTGAATTGCAAACTATAGCCGGAACCCTGGAACAATAATGTCTTTATTAAAGCTGCTAGGCAGTTTAATTCAAACTTTTAACATTTTAGCAAAACATTCTCCTCCGTAACTTTAAGTTTTCCTGAAGTTTTATCGTCTGTGAGCAATCACATCCAAAAAATACTGCATTAGTAATGACTAACCATGATCTTCGTTTGTAAATGCACTTGACTAAAGAATTCTAAAGTTGACTTTAGTGTTTATTGACTCGCCCAACCACTGGCCTCAAAAATCTGTTAGAAGTGATTTATTGGTAAACAGGCTTTATGTTCATTTTTCAGTACAGGGTACAAGTTAGAAATCTTGTCTCTGCTGGTCAGTTATTTGCCACGGGTGTGGCAGGTTTTAGGGGGGAAGATGCTGCTTTAACATCAATCGTATTTGTTTTGTTTGCATTTGTCAGGTTTAAAGATCACCCCACACTGAATGACCGCTACCTGCTCCTGCACCTGCTTGGCCGAGGTGGCTTTAGTGAAGTCTACAAGGTAGGACAGCTACCATGTTGATATGTGACATTTGTTTTCCACTTTTTGGTCACTCACATTGGACTGGTCAGCATACTAAACCTTCCACTAAACTGATAGACTAGCTAATTTATTTATCATTTGTTAATATAAACATTATGTGTATTTATAAACATTTTATAACTACATAACAGATTAAGTTATATTTAATCTGTTATGTAGTCATGTAGTTACACAATGTTTATTGAGTTATGTAGTTATAAAATGGCATATGCAGTAGTGATGGGACTCTGTTTGAGTAAACCAATCGATAATCAATTAATATGTTTAACCACACAGTACACAGTTTCTATTAGTAGTATTTTCTGAAAATCAATCCCACCATTCACAATTACTGTACCCAGATTACAGTACACGTATAGAGTATACATCAATTAGGATTACTCATAAGCATCTATTTCTGAATACATTAACATTACAAACACGACACAGCTGTCAAAGCAGAAGTAGATTGTTATTATAAACCAACTAGTAATTACCATCATACGCATACTCATTGTGACAGATTTTGCATATCACACTTCTCATGTTAAGCTTTTTTGGTGGTTTATTTGTATAATTTTTCCTAAAACTGAAGCACATCCTCATCTGAGAGAATATATATTATATATATATATTGATTTATAATTAATGATTGTACCATCATTAATATGCTGTGAGTTATTGGTTCATGTTAATTATATATGGAGCATAAGGGCTTATCTTTTTAATTTTTACCATTTTCCCCTCTCCTCCAGGCCTTTGACTTAACAGAACAGCGGTACGTAGCAGTGAAAATTCATCAGCTCAATAAAAACTGGAGAGACGAGAAAAAGGAAAACTACCACAAGTAGGATTTTTCTTTTATGTATTTTTCTTTTATGTTCTGTGAAGCTTTTTATTTACATGATTTAAAGATTCTTATCTTCCTCAAATGGCCACTTAAACTAAAGTCAATTACCTAAGACATGTTGAGTGTAAAGTTTTGGTCTATACCACTTAATCCTGTATACGGGGACGTGGGTGGCCTGGAGCCTATCCCAGGACACGTGGGGCATGAGGTGGAGAACACCTTGGAGAGGGTGCCGATCCATTGCGGGCAAATGCATACATCTTAACACACTCATTCACACACTAACTGGGATTCCCAAATTGCCTGTAGTCTAATCTGCATGTTTTTGGACTGTGTGAGGGGAAACTAGAGTACCTGGAGGAGATACACTATGCACAGGGAGGCAGGAATTGAACCTGGACCCTGGAGGTGCAAGGCGACCTAACCTCTAAATGCTAACTTCTAAGCCTCCGTGGCGCCCATATCTATCATAATGACTCATAATATTGAGTTGTATGAATAAATATTTTATTTTTGTAAAATACAGAACAAGACCATTGCCACTCATATCTGCTTGTGTGCACGACTACCTGCCGACACATAACCCAGAGTTGAAAGTACTATACCTCTCTCCAGAGTCGCTTTACTTGATGGCATTAATTAAGCTGTTTAGCTTTTAGAGAAGGAGACTGAAGAGCAAAATGAGCCCCCCTGTTTCAAGCTGGCAACTAATACAGCTTATATCTCTTTCATGTTTGTCTTATTTATACATGTATCATGTTGTCATAAGCAATTATGAATACATGTAGTATGCTTTGCTGACATGTAAGAGATTAGCAAAAATATCTCGGCACTGCCATGAAGCAAGTTTTCAAGATGGAAGTGGAATGTTATTGAAAAATTGTGTACATTATTTTTGCTCAACTACTACAGCTAGGAGAGGTTGAACATCAACGTCTATGATGTGATGGCTTTTATGCCCGTATGACAGAAGGTAATTGCTGTTCTATGCTTTGTTTCAGACACGCCTGCCGAGAGTATCGCATCCATAAGGAACTGGATCATCCCAGAATAGTCAAACTCTACGATTACTTCTCTCTAGACACTGACTCGTAAGAGACACATTAACTGCCCACACATGGTCATATCGGTTGCTAATTTAAATAATATCCAGTAAAATGACCTGCCCATTATTTATGAGCATTACCTGTAAAGCTGTGAGAAATCCTGGGGGGAAAAAAGATTGTGTATTATTTGTGTGTAGGTTCTGCACAGTTCTTGAGTATTGTGAAGGCAATGATCTGGATTTCTATCTGAAGCAACACAAGCTAATGTCCGAGAAAGAGGGCCGGTCCATCATCATGCAGGTTGTCAACGCCCTGAAATATCTGAACGAGATCCGCCCCCCAATTATCCATTATGATCTTAAACCAGGTAAGACAAGAGAGTCACTTACCGTTTGCGATTTTAATTTCATTATGTCTGATGATTAGATTACAATAATTATCAGTGAGGTTTGGGAACATTGCTATGAACAAGAAAATAATATAAGAAAAGTATAATAAGAATAATAAGAAAATATATCTTGTTCCCTTTTAGAATATGGCACCTTGCTTTGAACATCCTGTCTTTTCGTAGTTCAGACAGACAAACGCTATATATACACATCTGGCACAATGTGTGGGTGATGATAGGGTGGTGTGATGCAGCCTGATGTCAAACTGAGTTCCTTTTCCCACCCTAAAGTCATTTGGCTATAAAAGCACATCCTAAAGTGTCTTGCTTGTCATACCTTTTGCCCATATGGCATGGCATAGTTTTTGTCCATGTGTAGTTAGATTTAATGTTGTGGTATGCCCAAAAAAGCAAGGAAGTTCCTGTTGTCACTTATCTTAAATAGTTGTTCTCTTAGACGACAAATAAAACGCACTGATAATAAAGACTCTGATCTTCCTGACAAAATGAGTATTTTTTTTTTTTTTTTTATGAATTTATTTTAAGATTAAAATTCAATTGCTCGTCACATGTCCTTTACAACACAGTGTGATATTTTTTATATCCCAGTTAGGAAACTGGAGCAGGTAGGGCTAGTAGCCTCAAGACATCAACAGGGGCAGCTTGGTGGTGCTGGAGGTTGAACCCCTGATCTTCTGATCAGTTACACAGAGCCTTAACTGTTTGAGCCACCACTGCCCTGACTTCATTTGTATTATATCAATCGTAGATGGAGTTTAAATACAAAAATATAAACCTGAGAATTGAATTTGGGAGGTCACTGGTTCAAGGGAATATCCCCACACTGGTTTTTTTTTTTTTTTTTTTTTTTTTTTTCCTTCTCTATAATTTGAAACCGGTCATTAACCATACTGAGAACAATAGGAATAAAACCAGTTTGTTCTGCCTTGTGGCAGATTATGTCTGGGCCCTGATGGTAGCAACCTAAATTTACACCAGAGCGGATGCCTCAAATCTGCCAATATTGATCAAGCTTTCTTCATAGACCTGACCTTGTACAGATCCTGAAGGCCATTGTGTAAAGCTGCTTTGCGACAATGACAATTGTTAAAAGCACTATATAAATAAAATTTAATTGAATTGAATTTAAGGATGTGCCAGCAATTTTGGCATACAGCTTCACAATACCCTCAACTGATTCTTCTGTTTGACAAAGTTGTCAGCTACTTTTATAGAAAATTAACCAGTACCATTTGACTAATTGGATTCATGCGTTTAGCTAGGCTTGTTACATATTTTTGGTTCTGTTATTATGGTAAATAATTTGGAGTGTAATTTTGATAAGGAGTTAATAAGGAGTAGTTGGTTGTAGGAATAGACAGATGAGAGAATTTGAACATTTAATGAATTATGATTTATGGCCTTTTAACGTTTTATCTAGTCTGTAACTCTTCATAACCTAATCAGTAGAATTGAACTAACAGAGTCGGGATGTGTATATATTAAACCATACAAAGACAATTGAGGTGTTTTTTTTTATTTTATTTTATTTTTTTTTTAAAACAATTGTTTCTACTAGATATTTACACCTCATCAATTTATGTAGGTGCAAGTCTTACTAACCAGCACTGCAACACTTGATTTTATTTATTATTTTAAAGGGAAACAGTCTGCCTTAAAATGGAGCCCAGTGTCACCACAGCTAAAGCAACTGTTTATTGATTCATCCAACTTATAGTCATAAATTATCACTGTGCTTCTACGTTGTTGACTATTTGACCCGATTCTTGTTTTTGCATGTAGGTAACATCCTGCTGGTGAACGGCACAGCGTGCGGAGAGATAAAAATCACAGACTTCGGTTTGTCCAAGATCATGGACGACGACAACTATGGCGTAGACGGCATGGAGCTTACGTCACAAGGAGCTGGGACTTACTGGTGTGTTTGGGTCTTTACTTGAGTCACCACAATATATTGTTCAGTGCATCATAAATTATGATTGCTATAAATTAGTATAGTGATAAATTTCTGGCGTTAACACAAACTAAATATTTTTGTTTAATTCCCGCTCTGTCTTGTAGGTACCTGCCTCCAGAATGCTTTGTGGTAGGGAAAGAGCCACCCAAGATCTCCAACAAAGTGGATGTGTGGTCAGTCGGAGTGATCTTCTACCAGTGCCTCTATGGGAAAAAGGTAACGCACATTTACCAATTGATTGGATCTTTTCACTTCTCGAAAAAATGCAAGGAAATTGTTAACGGATTTATTTCCTTTTTGACAAAAGTACCCTTACTCTTCTTTCTCTGCCTTAATATGTCGCATCCTTGTTTATTTAAATTGTTCAATTGACATTTCAAAGAGCTTCAGTAACATTTCCCCCAAAAGCTTATTTCAGTCTTTTATTATAGTCTGTGTTTTAGGATACCTTCTTTCTCCATTAATCCAGTTTGTTCCTTTTTAGCCGTTTGGTCATAATCAGTCGCAGCAGGATATCCTACAGGAAAACACTATACTCAAAGCCACAGAAGTACAGTTTCCTCCCAAACCTGGAGTTTCACCTGAGGCTAAGGTACACCTCTCCCTCTTTTTTTTTTTTTTTTTTTCTTTTTTCTTTCCTTTTCCCTGTGACTGAGCCTTACTTTAGGGGAAAAAGAATTCTATCCGTAATAAAGAATCCATGATTCAAATTCTCAATATAGACAGTTTTCTGTAACTAACCAAAATTTTTTTTTCCAGGCCTTCATTCGTCGGTGTTTGGTGTATCGCAAAGAGGATCGTATTGATGTTCATCAGCTGGCAAGCGACCCCTTCCTGCTCCCTCACATTCGCAAATCTGTGGCCACCACTGGCAACTCCAGCACAGCCGTCGCCTCAACCTCCAGCTCATCCAATAGCAGCGCCTCAAACTGAGAGCCCCGCCCATCCATACCTGTCTGATTGGAGCAGAGCGAGCCGGGCTTTGTATTTGCCATACTCGGCTCTACAGCGCCCAAGGTGGAGGATCTGCCTCTAAGTATACAGAGAGAAAGAGAGAGCAGGAGGAAGGGGAAAGAGGGATGGACGGAATCCTGGAGCAATGTTCATCCCTCTGTACCCCTCTTCCTCTCCCCAGCAATGCAAATCTTGTCTTGGGAGGATTTAAAAAAAAAAAAAAGAAAAGAAAAAGGTATCCATAATGTAAGAGAGAGAGGAAAAAAAAAATTCCTGAGGCCATGTCGTGTTAAAAATAATAATGGATTGAATGGGGGACAGATTTGGAAGTGCTTGGACAGATTAAATGGACGGATGTGTGCCCTGAACCCCCGTAACACGTTATAAACACACACATGCACACAGGCTTATTCATAAGGAAAGTTATCCTCTGTTTTTTGGAAGGCAAATAGCAAATGATGTGGGAGAACCCCCTCACTCCTACTACAGTGTCTTCTGTGTAAGATGTTGAAAATGAGTTCCTTCTTCTTCCTGGTGCCACTTCCTGCTGTACACTCTTCATCTAGGGAATTTTGCTAGTGAGCTTACATCACTGTCAATAGCCCATATTTCAACCAACTATATCAGCAGCACCATCGTTCAAACGAATATCCAGTGCTAAAAACGCAGTTCAGTTTTTTGCCATTTGGGAATTGTTATGGTGAAGTCTTAGGGTTTTTTTTTTTGTTGTTTGGAAGAAACTAGTGTTGGTCTGTCTCACTTTTCTTCCACCCCTCCTCTGTGACCAAAGTGGAGCTCTGCCAGCAGGTGGTGCTGTTTAACTTGAGATTTCTTCGTTTTTTTTTTTTTTTTTTTAAATGGTTTTGATGCAAAGACATTGTTTTTAGAAAATCTATTGTTGTAGATGGTTTAGCATTACTAACTGATGGCCCAAAGTATGTTTTATCTTCTGTTACAATTGGAAAAGTTAACTTTTTTTTATTTATTTTTGATCCAAGATTTAAGGTAGAGATTTTTTTTCTTTCTCTTTCCCATGATTTTAACAATTTCTTTCATGCACATACATACACATGCGCATACAGTCGCACCCACACGCTCCTATTTATTTAGTTCTGTTTAAATAGCTGATCCTGGTCCTGATTGTCTACTGTGTGGGGAATAGGACTTTTTGGAGGGAGGGGGGATAGTTAACAACGGGTACAGGGCAGAAATGGCAATGATCATTAAATACTGTTGGTTAAAAAAACCTGCCTAGTGTGAGCTTGATTCATTTATTTATTTTTGTCTCACAATTTTCATACTTATCAAACCATTCAGTGAACACTGAGGGTAGGAGAAGTGACCTGATCTCATTCTGTGTAGAAGGAAAAATGTTTACATCTGAGTGAGTGTTAATGCTACTGTTTCAAAGCTAATTATTTTTCAGTAACAGCATTTCCCAAGTTGTGAGTCTTTTAATCACAGCAGTTGGAAGTTTAATTTATTCAGGAAAGCATTTTTTTTCTGTTCATAATACAGTTCTTCTCTTACTACACTTTTTTTTTCTTCTTCTTTTCCTTGACATTTATAAAACACTAAAAAACAGTGGCTTGTGTTAACCAAGGAAGTGGGAAGCACAATGTTTTTTTTTGCCCTGAGGACTCCGCTCTGGTGGAATCATTTGAATTAAAGCCAGAAATTGTCAGAGCTGCTTTTATAGAAATTCAATAAATACTATCTGAACAATCCAATTAAAGATTTTAAACATGTTGTGGAATAAGTCAAAATAACTGTATTGAGCTAAACTATTTTAACAACACACTATAGATATATTTCTCACTTAGATTTTGCAAAGTGAAGATTAGATAAAAAAAAAAATTAAAAAAAACATTAACCCGGAAATAATTTTTTTAAATTTAATATTGCAAAATCTATTTTGTATGGACTAGACTCTCAGTCCTAATAGTATTGTACATGGACACATTTTTGCAGCTTCTGTGGAGCCGCTTCGCGACAGTGACCATTGTTAAAAGCTCTATTTAAATAACGAATTGAATTGAACAATGGGTTTGAAATGAAACCAAAGTTCAAGTGAAAGTGTAGATTTTCAGCTTTAACTTCAGCCAAAGTAAAGGCCTGGGAGGGAGCAAACACAGTATTTGGTGATTACCATAGGTTCCAGGCTTCAGTCATACAAGGAAGATTTGTAGCCAAGTATTAAAAAACTATTAATATTTATGATTACTTCTGAGCTTGTGAAAAAAGGTTGTTTTTTAAAAATTATTATTTACTAAATTCTTATACGGTGAATGCCATATGTTTGATAATCCTTTGAATTGAAGCTGAATGTCTACACTTCTATCCCATCTTGACTGATCCATTGTTGTGATGTACAGAGGTGTGAGTTTCAGCAGCTAAAAGTGACAGTCCCATAATGTCTGTATGTTACCGTAATATGATTCAAAGATTCAAAGAACTTTATTAATCCCAGAGGGAAATTGCTAATACAGGGTGTATATAATGAACATGGTGCTTATTGGGATTCACTGCATACTCAAACCAAATCATGACAATAATAACTATGATTTTTTTTTTTTTTCATTTGTAGAAGGAGCTCACATAATTTACTTGATTAGTTTATGTGGTACACAAGTATTGTATTCATTTTTTACCCACACAAGTTGAAACTTGTAGTGAAATGCAAAACAGCCCTGGCCAAACTGTGTTGCTCATTTCCAGGTATGCAAAAGATAATCTCTTGATGAAAATAGTGTTTTTGCATGCAGTCTTGTCACAGTGAAAAGCACTTGGACTTTCTGAAGTGGTGTGTGCATTTGGACTGAAATCAGTTATAATTGTATGTCTACTTTTTTTTGTTTGTCATTTTTGTATAATCCCTATCCACAAACCAAACAAAAAAAAGAAATGATGCATGAAACAGGCAAATCTAAACAGTTTTAGTTAAGTCCAGTTTTGTGTGGAGCCCATTGTTCCTCCATGTGCCCATGATGGCTTCAATTTTTTGTCCTTCGATGGAGTGGAACCCAATGTGATCGTCTGTGGTTGTAGCTCAAATACCACAAGGTTTGATGTGTTGTGCATTCTGAGATGCTTTCCTGCTCACCATAGTGCTTATTTGAATTTTTATACTGTAGACGTCTTGTTAGCTCAGACCCGTCTGGACATTTTCCTCTGATCTATCTCATCAACACAAGTTCATCCTGCAAACCTTGCTCTCGTGGGATTTTAATTTTTTTAATTTTGTTTATTTTATTATTTTGTTTGTGTGATATTTGCACCATTCTGTATGAAAATCTGTAGGAGATCTGTAATCTATAAAATACTCAAAGTATCCCATTTTGTACTGATAACCATGCCATGGTTAAAGTGCAGACATCCTACCTCTCCCGGATGTTCCGGGACCCTCCTGCTGCCTGCAAATTATATTCAATATCCAGGAAATCTATTTATAGACAGTTCTCAAAAGGATATCGAAACTGTAAATTCTTATGTAGCCAAAAGGTGAGTAGAATAAACCATGGAGGTGGTGGACAGTCCTGTAAATGTCAAGTTTCTCTTTGTCTCCACGTATTCCGCTTCAGCTAAATAACTGTTCTGAGGTTAAATCCCAAATAGTATCAAATGGAAATCTGTTGCACTATGCAGAATGTAGAAACCCTTATTCCACACATGAAGTAAGGTCCTTGTTCGGGGGTTAGAGAAGGGTTTAGTGTTCAGCTTTGTGTTACAAGCTAGTTAGCTTTGCAGCTTGCATTAGCCATGAACTAAATGGTGAGGCACGTCACAAACCGGTCACACATGTTCATGCTAACACTCATATTAACTAGCAGTAATGAAAGAACCAAACATAACACAGGCTCTTTCCGGTACTGCATACCATCACTGAATGTTTTAATGGTATAGAATACAGGATCGTAATGGCCTACTTTCACCCATAATAACAATCGTGTACTTCTGTCTATGATAGCAGTAAAAATAGTAACAGTTTTGCTTGCCACACTGTTTGAACATGATGGTTTTAATGGTTTAAAGTCACGTTAAGGTGAGTTTAACATGCATTAGCATTTAATAGCATCATTTAAATAAAGTGACCCTGATTTTTTTCTGATAAACGAGAATAATTACCTAGAGCTAATTAATCTAGAGCTTTTTCCCTCGAAGTAGGCGTGGCTCTCTGAGTCACTCAACATAGCCAACTTATGTGACAGAGTGACGTAACATGGCTTACTCCAAGAAAAGGAAAGTACACTAGGAAAACTGAACCTTCAGAGATGAATGGACAGATCAATATATGTTTATTCTTCCTGTGGGAGGTTTAAAACCAGTTTGTATCATATGTTCCAAAACCGTAGCAGTAATGTGAAGTGCCACTAATGGAAAAAATCTAAACAAAACAAACATAGAGCACACGTGCACAGGTCCGAGGTGAGGGCACAGTATGACAGAGCAAACAGAATCCTTTCACATTCATTTATGGCCCAGCAATAAAGATTCACTAAAGATTGATTAAAGATTGTTATTTTTATTCAATACAAATACAAAGGAAATATACAGTACATGGCAATCAAAGTTCAAATTGTCCACCTGTTTAACGAAAATTGACAATAAATATTATTGAAATGCTCTGGAAATTTTAAACTGCTTATTTATATAGATGTAGGGACAAAACATATGTAGGGATCTGAATCCTAACACAAACATGAAATTCAGACCTCAGCTTGAAGAAACTTTTGTGACCAAATCTTAATTTTTTTATTCAGGACCATTGTTTTATATGATGAGTTCAAACTTCTTTTGTAAAGTTGTAAAAGATTATAAAAACAACCCGTATTAGTTGAGTGATTGTAAGAATAGAAGAGATGTAATGTGATAGCAAGTTTCCTATGTGTCTCATGATGTCCAGTGGAATCTCCTTGAAAAATGTTTTTTTTTTAAATGACAGAAATCACTTTTTAAGTAAACATTAACTAAAAAACAAAAACACAGGGGAGACATTTGAAAATTGCATGTATTAAATATGGTAGTTAATTAATTTCCTTTGAAATATAAAGTTAGTCCATTACCATCGTATTTGGTTCCTTTTGCGGGAAGTATAATTCTCCTTAGGAGGTAAAATCCTTCCCAAGGTGTGTGTCTGTAGTCTGTGCTTCTGGCCATGTAATTATCCAGGCTAGCATTTTAAATCTTCATACAAAATCAAGGACCTGTGTTTACTTTTAAACCTTTAATTTAGTGTAGAATATGATTTAGAGATTCAGAATGCACTTGGGATTAAATGTGTTAAGGCTAGTGGAGTTTGTTTAGTTGTAGATAACTCTATGATACGTTTGAGTATGAATGTACTGCACATTCCTGATTTTGGTGCTGATGCAATTCTTCCAAAACTATAAATGCACATTTATTTCACTTTTTTTGTGATTGTATTTTGGTCTGGTTCTTTAATAATAGCGTCTGTTGATTTTTTTTAACGCGCTTTGGCTCGTATTTGCCTCGGCTGGGTTCACTCTGTGTTGGTGACGTGGGCAGTGTTGGCTAGAAAGCAGTGCGCAGCTGCTCTGTGCTGGGAACGCGGTACAGCTTCACACACTCAACGCAGCCTCGCCTCATCAGCTTTGCCGCTCGGTTCACTTAAACGAATCGAATCAATCAAATGATTCTTAATAGCCATCAGTGTGCTGCACATGGGCTCTTGTCCTAACTTACATAGACAAACAATCCCGAACTTCATATATTATTTTTTAGACACTCCTTGTAATTTTTTAATGAGCAGGTTTGTTTAAACGTTTAAATAATTTATTTTTCTTTTTAAAACTACAGCCTGGTTGTTGAGGTTGTTTCTCTATTTGCGTGCTGCACTCGGCTCGGGTGAGCGCGCGTGTGTGGAGGCTATCTGATAGCGCGCTTTGTTGCCAGATTGATCTTTTTTGCCTTTTTGTCTAAATTGTTTATAATTGGACACTTTTCAGTGTAGCACCCCTAGCGGTAGTTTATGTTTACGACATTTATCCAAAGCGACTTATATATACAGTAGGCTATATATTATCTCATTATAATATCTGAGCAATATCTGAGGGTTTAGGGCCTCCCTCAGGGGCCCAACTTGGTGGTGGTTGGTTTTGAATCGGGGATCTTTGGGTCAGTAGTCACCTTAACCATTTAGCAACCCATGGGACCCTCCTGTTGCCTGCAAATCCTATTCAATATCCAGGAAATCTATTTTTAGACAGTTGTCAAAAGGATGTCAAAATTGTAAAGTCTTATGTAGTTAAACGGCGAGTAGAATGAATCATGGAGGTGGAGGACAGTCCTGTGAATGTCAAGTTTCTCTTTGTATCCATGTATTCCGCTTTAGAATAGCCTCAGCTAAATAACTGTTCTGAGGTTAAATCCCAAATAGTATAAAATGGAGATCTGAATGATGCACTACGCAGAATGTAGAATCCCTTATTCCACAAGTGTCCTTGTTAGGTGGTTAGAGAGGGATTTGGTATTCAGCTTTGTGTTACAAGCTAGTTAGCTTTGTAGCTTGCATTAGCCATGAGCAAAATGGTTAGGTACATCATGAACATGTTATTCTCACACAGTATGTACAGTAGTTCAACACCTTAACCACTTAGCAACACATGCCAGGTTCAAATAATACATAAATATACATTTTTAATTGGTTCCTTTTGGGCATCTAATTGGGTCGTTATTGGAGTTAATCATAAGATCTGTGTGAAACATAAATGAACATTTTTAGAACTTTCTAATGGTGTTTAAACTAACAACTATGAAAAGTCCATTTCCTTGATGCATAATACCTCATTTTATGAGTGCATCAACGGCTATGGTGACTTTAGTTTTATGCGAAGGATCCTACACTGGAAAGTGGTTTATTTAGACAATAGATAGTAAATACACTTAAAAACATTTTTGAGATCCTTTAAGTAAAAAAGAAAAGTATTGTGTAGCAATTCATGAACTCTAAAGAAAATGTATTTTCCTTCTGATGTTGGAAAATGTATGATCACTGTACATTTGAAAGGCATGGATCCTGGTATGCAATTTCTTCTGAGGTATACATCACGTGACAAGCAGTTTCAGAAAGGGGAGGATCCTTTGACCTTGGAGGACTTAAATACGAAGAACGTTTCAACTTTTCTTAGACTGCAAAAGCTACTTGGATGTGAAATAAAATGTTTCTACTGAACAAAGAAGTACAGTTGACATGATTCAAATTCCAGATAACCTCACCTGGGTGACTAAGAATCTCAGACATACATGCTGTGGTTTGACTGTGCTATTGTGGTTTGAAATATTAATTATTAGCAAATGGAAACACTATAAATAATAGGTTGGGTGTCCACATAATTTCATATTGGTAAAATTGTCAGTAAGAACACGCAAAAAGACACCCTTTTTTCATCACTTTTAGTTCTGTTCCAGCTCTCCAGCTCTAGGGTCTCCAAGGCGATCCTGAGCTTGGGTTACAGTTGTGTGGTGTTGTGAAAGTTGTGGGTGTCCTGTAGATTCTCTGGTTTCCTCCAACTGTCATGCATGTAGGCACATTGGGTCCTCTAAATTGTCCTGAATAAGTATATGTGTGTGCATGGGAGGGTAGCACAGTGGTGATGTGGATAGCATAGCGGCCTTGCACCTCCTGGGGTTAGATTAACATCTCTCGTCTGAGTTTGCATGTTCTCTCTGTGTTTAGTCAGTTTCCTCCCACAGTCCAAAGGCAGGCAGGTTAGGCTAATTGGTATTTTTCAAAGACAGCACAGTGGCTTAGTGGTTAGCTCTGTAGCTGTGAACCTCCAGGGTCCAGGTTCAATTCCTGCCTTGGGGTCTGTGTGCATCAAGTTTGCATGTTTTCCCCATGTTTTTTTTTTGTTTTTTGGGTGTGTATGTTTGTTTGTATGTATGTACAGTATGTATGCTATGCGATGGGTTGGCACCTTGTTCAGGGTATACCATGCAGGATAAACCGGTATAGACAATAATGAGTGGGAGTATTTAACAAACTGCCCTCAAATCCCCTGAGTTGCTCTAGGTTTGGGGATCGGGCGAGAATCTGGCAACCCTGGTAGCGGCACAGCGGTTCAGTCTCATTCAGCCCGAGCTCAAACTGCACTCCAAACCTAACACGCATTCACACACATCTCGGTCCACTTCTCCGGCTCTGCGCAAGGAAACTTCTCTGACTTTTGGTTTATTTTCCGCGCTAACAGCGGGCATGCGTGGTGAGGAGACGGCGGGAAGCGCGCGCAGGGATGCGCTCCACTTTTTCAAATGCACTTTATATTTATTGCTCTTATGCCTGAAACCGAAGATTGTGCTTACAGGTGAGAAAACGGTTGTTTTAAAGAAAGCAGCAAGCACACTTGCATAGTTTTATTCCTTATTACTATATTAATGCATTGCATTGCAAACTTGGATGTTTTACCGATCGAAGCTTTAAAGCCAGTAGGTTTAAGTTGTATCTGGCTTTTACCGATGCTAAGGAATGCCACTAAAAGTCCAAAAGTTTGAGTGGAACCAGATGTGGCAGGAAGGGGGATACAGGGGGAGGGGACTTCTCTCTTTATAGCGTTTAAACTGCATCCGACACCTCATAGTGTGACTCCAACAAGTGACCTGTGCCAAAATAACTAGGTATGTGTAGTAGGCTTTGTCTTGTAAGTCCTGGGTTAGTTTAGACCGGACTGGAACTCGACTGGGCTGGACTGGTTAGAACTGTGGCCTTGCACCTCCAGGGTGTGGGTTCGATTCTGTGTGCGTGGAGTCTGCATGTTCTCCCTGTGTCTGGTGGGTTTCCTCCTGGTACTCCGGTTTCCTCCCACACTCCAAAGACATGCAGATCAGGCTAACTGGCGTTCCCAAATTGCCCGTAGTGTGCGAGTGAACGTTTTGCCCCGTGATGGATTGGTGTACCACGTCTCATGACCTACGTCTCCTGGGATAGGCTTCATGCCCTCGCAACACTGTATACAGGATAAAGCGGCAGAGACGAAGAGCGATTGAGATTAAAAGATGCACACATACACTGTTGTTGGTGTTTGGTTTCAGTGTCAAAAGCATCATTTAGTTTGCACATGCACGTCTCGCAAGCAGTATGACTTAAACTTCTGTCTGTGTGAAGGTCTGTGATGGTTTCCAGTCACTCAGAGAGCTGAGTTTCTGTGTTTCAAATTACAGCTTTGACTTGCTATTCCTATACTTTCTGGTTAATAACCTACTTCAGATAATCGTGATTCTGTCCTGGTTCTTATCGGCTGATGTTCAGAGTTTAAGCATCTCCTGGAGATAACAGATATACCAGATGTTATTAAAATAACATCTGGTATATCTGTTATCACCTATTGTGACCAAATGGAGGAGCTTTTATAGCTTCTGTATGTAATACTTTTAGAAAAACATTCCAAGAGGACACCTTACGAAAAATGATACAATTGTAAATTGTATCTTCTAAAAAGAAGATTTCATGAGGTTTTTGGGGGAATTTACATGAGAATTTACAAATCCCAAAATTTCCCAAAAGGTGTGAGTAAACAAATTATAAAATAATAATAATTTTAAAAAATCTTCTTGAAACAAGTCTTCATCATTGTGGGATCAAATTATTTATCTAGTGCATACTATCATTATCTTTTTGGAAAAACTTATCATGTAAAGATTCAATAATGTATCGTGATTCTTCTGTGATGTATCGCCACATCGACTCTTAAATAAAATTAGTTTTTAAACTAATTTTTAATTTTAACATAAATATGTTTGCATTTGAGGCAGTAAAATGTTGCCATTCTTCTCAGCCTGATGTAGATCCTGATGTAGATTTACTAGTGTGCTTCGGATTGTCCTGTTTCATGACCCAGTTTCGAGAATCTACGTCAGAATGGCTGGAAACAATAAAGAAAGTGAGGATGTGGAATGGCCTAGTCAAAGTCCAGACCTCAATCCAAATGAAATGCTGTGGTGGGACCTCAAGAGAGCTATGCATTAGTGAAAGCCAAAAAAAACTTAATGAACTGAAGGAATGTTGTAAAGAGGAATTGACCCAAATTCCTCCACAGTGATATGAGACACTGATAAAATCATACAGGAAATGATTCCTTCAAGTTATTACTGCTAAAGGTGGCTCTACAAGATATTGAATCATGGGATTGAATCATTTTTTGCCTTTATTTTTGTTAAATAAATAATGGCACAGTGAAAAAAAGTTATATATTGTTGTTTGTCTGATCAGTTGTTGTTTGTATTTGCCTAATGCTGAGACCCGGTACGAACAAATGATTATGTTTCTAAGATAAGAAAAGATAAGATAAGATATACCTTTATACGTCTCACAGTGGGGAAATCTTACACAAATAACTGATTAAATTAGGGGATAATAACTTTTGAACATGAAATAGGCCATTTAAAAAGTGTGGTACTTTTTGAAGTATTGCAATCCAAAAAGAATCATCACATAGTTATCGTGATAATATTGTATCGGTTGTCTCCTGTTGATTTCCATCCCTATCATCTTGTGTGTACAAGGTATTACCTTCAGGTAACAAGTAATAATTAAATGCACACAAGTTATTTCTCTTGTGCATACAGGTCATTATCTTGTGCATACAAGTTATTATCTCGTTCGAACAAGCTATCTCATGGGAACATTCTTTTGTGGGAAGTGTATACAAATCATTAACATGATATGATAGAGCCCCAAAAATCCAAAAAGTTGTGATTTTCTTTTTATCTTGTGCACACATGTTGTTATCTTATTGGAGCATGTTATTATTTTGTGAGCACTTGTTATATTTTGTGCACTGTGAAGTTTTTGTCTTGTGCATGCCACTTTCTGTATTTGTGGGAGCATGGTATCTTGTGCACACATCAATTTATCATGTGCATACAAGTTATTCATCTGCAAAAGCCCTGTTAGCAGAGTTCATTCCATTGTATGATCACTGTAGATCTAAGCATCTAATTTGCTAACATATTCACTTACCTGATCCTATCATTATTCTGTAATCCTTTATCTATCTTGCTAATACATATTATTCACACATGCATAATCATCATGCAGACGCCCATCCAGCAACAAGATCATTCAAAGCAATTCCAAACTACATTCCTCATCTCCGTACCTCTCAAAAGGTATGTGACTAGGAAGTAGATTATTTTTGTTTTCTAAATCATTTGAGAAGTTTTAACTCTTAAATCTACAAACTTTAGATTGCAATAAAAGACATACAAATTTATATTGGAAATGGACTTTCTAGATTTAGGTCATTCTAACTATGAGAGGCATTCAAGTCAAACCAAGACTGAAATTTCTCCTGAATGAAGGCATGGAAACCAATTGACATTTACAGAAGACTTCAAGCCATGAGACTCTTAGCCTCAGTAAAACATTTGAATGTTTCAAAGAAGGCTGTACATCCGTGAATGACGATCTTGGCAAAGGTGGCTCGTCCCCTGCAGGTGTTCCCGTGAACAATGGAACACCTCTTCCTTGAAAATCGACAGATAACTTGTTGCCACTACGTGGAATACACGCATTTGTCTGTGGGAACTGTGTAGACTGTCATTCACAAACACCACTTATTACAGGAACTTGGCTGCGGGTTATTGCCAAATCCACCATATAATCCTGACCTTCCACATGTTTGGACCGTTAAAAGAGTTCCTGGGAGGCAAGCGTTTCAGACATGAAACAGTTAGTCCTATCATTGCCCTGGCATACTGAGAAAACTTTATACCTTGATGGTATCCAAACTGGTGGTATCCAAGCAAACTTGTGAATGCAGGTGATTATACTAGGTGGTATTAAAAAGTTTAGAGATTAGCTTTATTTAAAACTCTGGCAGTAGAATTCGCTATTGATGGTCTGGCCCATCTAATTCTCAATGGTCAATGCCAGAAAATATCAAAAAAGATGACGAGCATGCACTTGGTTGAGCTGCAGACTTGCCTCCCCTTTTTCTAACATGGAGGTGATGGATTTTACACCTAAGGTTTGTCACCGGTAATGAGTTCATGGCAGACTTTGATGCAACGTTCCTTCTGCTACTGGGACAACAGCTTGGGGGCGAACTTAGCAACATGTTCAAATCACACGTGAGGATTGCCTGGACTGTTCCGTATGACACACAGACAATGGCAACAATGTTGTGGATTGTTCTTTGCACAAGTTGATGAATGGTTTCGACATTTTCAGGGCTTGAACTCGATGAAGGTCTTCTTGATCTCTTGTCGTTTTCCGGTAATGTTCTTCCACTCTTAATGTGTGTGTGCAACTTAAAACACCTCAAACTACTCATGTATAAGTTACTCATGTATAACTTCTTTAAAATAATATATTTATGGATCGGTTAATGTCAGGTAATAATGGACTTTCATGGAGGCCTGTGGTCAGTCGGAGCTCATGTTAGACACACATTGCATGCACCAAAAAATCAAAAACTAGAAACCTAATGTGCTCTCTGGTAAGGGTGTCACGATCCTCCAAATCCTCGATTCGATTACATTTTCGATTCTAAAGTCACGGTTCGATTCGATTCTCGATTTAAAAAAGAAAAATTTGAAAGCACAAGCTATGCCATTTTAAGACTTTTATGCAATATAATAATATCTGACCTTT
>JAQMYJ010000008.1:8960262-8984371 GCA_030014305.1 Clarias laeviceps
CAGTTGCCATGCTATCTTTTGGCTGTTGTAGCTGTTAGGTTGACTCGCAGCACTTCAACAAGCGTGTTTTTTTTTTTCGCTTGGCAAGCCAAGCTGACGTGACATGGGGGCGTGGCAGCATCGACGATTCCATTTTTTGATTCGATAATCGAGATTGAGCATGAATTTCGATCGATTTCGATTTAAAATCGAAATCGTGACACCCTTACTCTCTGGTTCATATCTCTTAGCCAATGTAAGTAGCCAAAGGACCACTGGGGAACCTGTTTGAGTATAAGAGAATAAGCCATTATATGCAATATAATATTATTTAGGGATTTGGATGTTTTCAGATGTTTGTGTGAACAGATGATTCCTTTCAAAACATGGAAGAAACTGCTTTCGATTTAGAGCCATACAATGTTACTTGTTAAATAATTTGTCTTATAAATCTACAATAAATCTGACCTTTAAAAATTGATTTAGATTGTAGAATGTGTAATAATGAGCATGAGTGGTAGGTTTGAATGGACTATCAAGGCTAAGCTCACTCCCCCACGTTATTCTGTCAGTAGTAGATGTTCGATGTATTTAATCACCTATATTTTAAAAACTATATTTAATTTATTTTTTTAATGTTATATCAAAACCTCGTCTTGGGTTAATATTAATATCTTTAGCAATTTCTTATAATGTAGGATAACATTACAAACTGTTTTGTGAGAAATAAGATGACTCATGATCTGACACACAGTTTCCTACCAAAAAAATAATTAAGAAATGACTTCAGTGTAATATCATGAACTGGCACAAGCATCAGGTCTTGGTTACAAGCTTTATGAGCAAGTGGAGTCTGAGGACAGCAAGAGCTGTTGTTGTATTTGGATGTTATGAACTTTTGGTCAGTGGAAATGGTGACCTGAGGCCATGTTCTCATCCAGAAGCTGCCCACATCAGTGCTCGCATTAGCCCTATTCACTCGCACACGCATTACACGGACAGAACTCTTCCTCGACCAGCTTTTGTTCACTGGAGAAACAAACAGCACCCGGAATTTCCTGTGTGTTACTTTCGATGTTTACAGAACAAAATGTCCATCTATCTAAAACCGTGACTTTTTCACTACCCTCTCTTCCTCATTGCTCTTTTTTCTTTCTTACTCTCCCATTTTCTCAGCTCTCTGTGCCCCAAACTCCACACATCTGTCATAATAAAAACTTCAGCTGGTAGGTCTGCAGCCCAACATGGGAAGCCCACAGTTTAATGGAAGACAGAGTTTACACGCCTACACTGAGCTGCTGATCTTCACACATATGCAGCAAATGTTTGTTAGCAGGATTCCTTTGAAGAGGATTTCTCTTATATCTAATATAGTGGTTATAATATTCATTTGAATGAATTGTTTAACAATATGTTTTTATCTAGGCAATCTGGAGTATTATCTACATAAATATATATCTGCAGCATTATTGTATAAATATATTATATATTATAAATTATATTATATGTTATAAATTATATTATGTATTATTATAATGCCACTCAAAGAAATTCAAATGCATGTTTACAGACATTTGACAGCCCCAGCTTATAGTGTTTATTGCTCATCAGACATGAGGTAATTTTTCAGTTTCAATCCATTAAGCCAATAAAAGTCTGTAGAAATGTTCATTTTCCCTATTTCTAGATCCTGTTGGTGAGCTTTGATGTTCATTTACAAGGTTATTGCATACAAGTACAGTGTCAGTCATGGCTATTCAACTGAGGAAAATCTATAAATGCAATATTTACACAAATGGTATTGAAGGGATCGTTCGTTCTTTCAAGTCTGTCGTAAATCAAAGTTGAGGTGCATAAAAGTACATTACCATAGGTGTTAGTTGCTATACATTTTTCCTGATTTTTCACTGACTGTGAAGTTTGTCACCAGGAACGCAAGTACAATCTAAGAAATCGGGGCCAAATTCCGCAGCTTCAGTTCCGTTTCCCCAGAAAGAAAGAGTTAAATGTTTACTACATACACAGAAACTTTAGAAGATCCTGACTCAGTTTATCTCAGGGGGCCGGAGGAAGATTTATAATGACCCAACACCTATTGGCAATTAACAAACTTGAAAATACCTGAACTTCTCCTATCTTCTTAAAGTGGATTGATTACTGGTAAGAACACAACGTTTTATAGCATGTATAATATTGTCATATTTCCTTTTTCAAATTGTGCAACAGTAATCTGTTGTTTAATCAGTAACAACAGTAATCATGTGTTTCCTCACCACAATGAAACAGTGATTTGCCCTTCAGGGCTCTTTATTACTCAGATATTTATAGAAGATGGGTATTCATATAAAATAGATGTTTTCTGACTTTTGAACTTGTCAGTGTGCATAATGCAACATACCGCTTGATGCCTTGATAGCTTGACCGCTTTGAAAGTTCTGAAAAGGATCCAGGTCGCCATTTTGTTGTGATTAGCTGAGGTTTGCTCACGCTAATTTTTTCAAGCTTGTGCAATTCTTGTCACAAATTTATTGATAAAAAATTTAATTTCTTGAAATGAAATCTCTTTTGATCCGCGTAACTATGTGATAAATCTCATGTCTAGAAGTCTACTGTTAACCTTATTTCAGTGAAACCAGGGACACATGTGGCTTGAATCTAGTCGAAACAGTTTTATGAATGCAATCTTTCTTTTTCAAATCAGATATGAACAAAAATGTTTGATTTGAGCTGCTTGTCTGAGCAATGTCCTAGTATAAAGTGATAAGGTGCATGTACAAGACAGTGAGTCCCACTTGCAGTCTTTTTACTCTAGATATCTGACTGGACAAGGACCAGCGAGACGCAACAAAGCAGGTTAAGATTGGAGTAAATTAGTCCGAAAATGTAATTATACAAATGTTTGCCAGTATATTCTGCATCCTTTAGCTGGTTTCTTTTGCTTTAACTTTAGGAAAGTGCATGAATTGAAAAAAAGGTGCCATGCAAAACAGTGCATCATTGTTTTAACAATGTTTTTTTTTTTTCTTCTAATGCAAAACAGCCTTGTTTAAAACATACCATTCTGTCTATGAACCGTGATAGAGCTTGTGTTATGTCTAAAGGACAAAGTAAGAAGCTGTTGGCCGACTTAACAGTTGTTGGTGTTGTGGTAGTAAATCTGAACACCTCCTGCAGGCTAGTTTTCACTTCATGTTCAAATGTAGCACTTCGAATCCAACCTTAATTGTCAGTATTTTCTGACGTCTGTTTACAATGAAATTAGGACGGATCGGCAGGCTTTCTCCTAACCAGTGACTTCACACCGGCTGTAGCTTCGCCCACACGCTCAGGCACCATAGAAGTCAAAAACAGTATTGTGTAACCAGTCTCTCTCAGAGGAAAGTCATGTGGCCATGTACCCCAGCTGCGATGGGTCTTGGGTCAGTAACTTTCAGTCAGCATGCTGACCTGTAGGGGCCAACGTAGCAGAAAAAGTGTAACTGTTACAAGAGGCCTTATGGTTCATGGAGGTTCTTTAAAGTACCTGAGTTAAGGCTTTAAACTCCAAAGAGCTTCACACGCATCCAGATATATATATTCCTCATTCTTGTAATTGCTCCCTTTTCTATAAATACCACTGGAATTAATGAATAGTAATCTTTTTATGATTAATACCTGAATAAAAAGCTATAGTTGTATAAGGGGTTATGATATAGTGCTTTATCTTTTTTAATGTGTAAGTCCCAGAAAATCAGCGGTGTTTAAAAAAAAATCCATATAAATGTCATATCTCAGCTTTAATCATTTCATTTATCGACTTCTGATGCTAAAAAATTAAAGTTGCAAGTTCGTCTAAAATGAACATACAGTAACTAAATTGTCTGTATGTGACTGTCATATCAAGTCAGTTATTAAGCTTCACAGTTTTTTGCTGTGGTCAATAATGTACATTTCTGACAAAAATCGGTTGATAAACATCTTATCTTCCTGAGTTAAGAAATTATAATCCTAAACACTGCATCTCTTGAAGCAACATTCTCTTGCAATTTTCTCTTAAGAGAACAAAATTATAGAAGTCAATGCCAGATGCACCAAATGTCTTAACCACTCCGATCTGCTCTTACCCAGGCGGGGTAAATGATGAATCCAACTTGATCTTAAGTTGGAGGTGCATACTTAGCATAGGATTAGTATGTAATTACCATAGGCAATGCCCCTAAACACCACGTAAAGGAAGGTGCATATTGTGCCATGTGCAAATAAGGCACAAAAATTGGAAAGATGCCACCAAAGAAAAGTAGTACCAAGAAGAAGAACTATAGCAGTAGTGAAATCGAAGTACTTTGAAATGTTAAAAAAAAAAAAGCATGTGAATGCTGTGTCAGCCAATTGATGCACAGTTAAAGAAATTTTATAAAATGGTTTGAATGGACATGGAGTGAGTGCAGAACCTCCATCACCAATGTTAGAGCTTTATAAAGCTGAGTTGAACCACTTGAACTGGATAGTGTTTTTCATAATTGTGTTTCAAAGTGCTCATAGCAATCTGAAACAGCTCAGAATCCATTCATCAGTCTGTTTAAATTTGTTTTCTAAAAGTATGCTGTCTGCTTAAGACCTGGGTGGCCAAAGCATCCAACTGCTATTTTTAAGCCATTCAGAAGCAGAACAAATCCAAGCATCCAGGGATTTTTATATAGCTTTAATTGGGATCAACAGGCCAATAGTATCCCTTTAGCTCACAAAGTATAATGATCCAATCATTATAACTCCTCTAAATACATATAATAATCAAAATGTAATTATTAAATAAAAATGACTTTTCAGTGCATTGCACAAACAATTGTGGAATGTTAAAACTGGAGGTTTTTTCTTATCGTGACAAGAGTGCTCTCAAACACACTACAAATTTCTCAAAAAAAAAAATTTTAAATATGAGAAAATTTGTTCGTATGTCGCTTATTTTATTGTTAAAAGCACTTTAATGAACACCATCCAACAGTACAGTTTTGCTAAAACTGCGCTGCTGCTAAAGTCATTTTAGGCGTAGCAGGGAAAGCCTGTTGTCAAATGAAGCTGAGGGTTCCCTCTTTCTTACCACATCATGGAGTCCTCCTTTAAATAGGATTTTTATTTTCTTTTTTTCGTTTGTCCTAAACAAACTTGCCGTATCTCGTAAGCGCTTGCCATATCTCAGCAACCGACCATGATACAGTAATAAACGTGATATCAAAATGGAGCTTATCGAATTAGGAATTAGGAATATAACCACCCACCTAATATTGAGTAGGTCCTACTTTTTGCCACCGAAACATTGATGCGCTGTGTGCATTCTTCTGCTTCCAATACATTAACTTTAGGGTCACAATCTGCCTGATACAGTATGTTCCACCCACTTCCACGTGCCACTATAATTAGATACAGTATGTTACTGTGACAAGGGCCAAATTGTGAGGGGTGATGTGTTGGGTCGGAGCAACTCCAAAACTTCAAGGAAAACTAGGGACCTGGCGCAACATTGATGCGCATGGGAAGTCAAGGCTGGCCCATGTAGTCCGATCCAATAGAAGAGTTACTGTAGGTCAAATTGTTGAAAAGGTGACAGAACACACACTGCATTGCTGCTTTGGTTGCAAAACAGGGACCTTTGCTGGACTTCTTTTTGTTTGAAGACATTAATTAAATTCATAGTTATCAGGTGCTAAAAGAGAAACACTTAGGAGAAAATGCAAGGTGCACAACAGTAGAGTTCGGGTCTCAGACGGTTAATGTTGCGGAATGTCTGTAAGTGTTAGAACTTGTGTCATGGGAGCTATAAACAGTCATTTGCTTCACCATCCTTTCTTTTTTTCACTCTTTTGAGTAAGTAAAACAAAAGAACATGCCATGTTGCTGAGAAACTTCAAACATCTCCATCCTGAGGATTTTCCCATGTTTCAAATCGTAAAAAGATGGAACTTTAGTTTTTGCTGTTCCAAAGCTCTGACATTGGAGTCTCCTTTTATAACTACTTCAATACCATCCATTTTTACTTAGTTTATGTGAAGCAACCATCATAAAAGTCTAACTTTACATTGAGATTATATACAGATGTAGTATTTCAACAAATGCATAATTTATTGTAAAACTAACTATAAAATGAAATGAACTAGGAAATGAACACCATTTAGCCAATCAGATTTATACTTCAACACTGTTGTGGTATACAGGAAGTTGATCTGCAATGTGTTAAATTCTAAAAGTTCTTGTTCATGTATTAATTCAGTATAAATATGCAACATGACAGCTTTGTTTCATGCACTCTGGTTGTGGGGCAATAATCTTCTCAGTGCAAAGAAACATCTGTAGATTTTTGCGCCATGATTTAATCATATAATCATTCCCATTTCTTTTGGAATGCCAGTTTCATCCGAGCCATGTTGGAACAACCCTGATTCAGCATGAAAGAATTAGGATGTTTTGAAGCAAATCACCAAAAAGAAGGCTTTCACCCTTTCATCCATCTGTGTGTAATTGACGAAAGTCTACAATATGAGAAAAAAAATTCTTTGTGAACTTCGCGAGACTGCTGAGTGTCAAGGCTTCTCTTTATAAATATGAAGTTCAATTCACTGTGACGCAATTAAGTGTTGAACTTAACAACTTTAATGGCAAGTGGAAGAAATTAAGTTCCCGGAAAAAAAGTGGAGTGAAACCAAATAGAAAGACTGTAGAGTGAAAGTCTTCCTAGATGTTCTTAGGGAAAATAGATATTTTCTCATTTGCTTTACTTTTGTTTCTCCTACTTCAAGTTTCTAACAGAGTGCATGATTTTCCAGGGGCTTGCTTATGCCAGCTCTTTGTCCTAGTTAGACCACTAACTGGCTTTTGCACAAATGCAACAATGCAAAGCGGGAAAAGAAGTGTACTAAATATATCAGATTAGTATCCACATACGAACAAGCGCGACCCACCAATTTGGTGTTTACGCACATCAGTCATATGGTGGTTCACTCAGGCCATTGTGTGCTTTAGGGTGAACAGACCACAGCCTGACTAGACGATTTATATACAGTTTGCTGAGCAAGACTGGAGATATTGGTAGCAAGCTGTGGGTTGTCTTTTTGGCTGTCCTCATCACTCTGTCTCTGTTTCCACTTTGTGGGTGTTTAGACATTTACAGTTCTATAATAATCATAAGCAGCAGCTGCGGGTGTAGCTCATTATGATGAAGTGTTTGAAGGTACGGGTGGGTGGTGAGGCAAAAATATAAAAAATGCAAATTATTTCTTTTTTACACAATAATTTACACCTGGCTTGCTAACCAAGACAATAGAGACACATTTTTAAGATCACCAAATTGTTTCGGTTCTAGAAACAGCTTTTAAAATGATTTCAAAAATACATGGAAGAGATGGAAAAATGAAACACCTGACACATTTTTTTAAAACATCCAGTAAGCTTATTTTGTCTGTGAGAAACAATGAGTAGTGCTATAAAACAGTAATAATACCTGCAATATTTTGGGAATTGCGACTTAATTACTCACAATAACATTTTTATTGTTAAACTGTCTCTTTATATGTGTGTGTATTGGTATGTTCCACTGGTTATATGACAGTTAATTCCAACCGAGCAATCTGTTTAACTTAAAGTATCAATCTGTCAAAACCCACATTAACACAACAGCACTCCTTCTTGTATGATATTGCTTAAATATCACATCGGTGCTTAAAGAAGGCACATCATTGGCTTAGCGGTTAGCATGATCATCTTGCTCCTTCAGACTTGGGACTTCACATCTCACCTCTGGTCTGTGTACATGGAGTTTGTATGTTCTCCCCAGAAACCAGAGTTCTTGCTGGAAACTAACCAAAAACATGCACAGATTGGCAGATTGGCATTTGCACATGATTTTGTGTGTGAGTGTATGGATTGGCACCTCATTCATTGTGTACTCCGCCTTGTGCCGTAAGTTCCCTGGAATAGCCTCCAGCCACCTAATAATCCTAAACGGGATAAATAGTAGTAATAATGCATATGGAATATGTTAATGATATATACCTTTTTTACTTGACACTGTCTGTGGGAACTGTACACACAATCATTCACAAACACTTGCACATTACAGGAACTTAGTTCGATCATGGCTCCAGCATACTGAGAAAATGTTCCACCTTGATGGTGTCTAAGCACGAGTGAAACTGGGATAAGTGCATTAGGGTAGAAGGTCATTATACACTAATCAGCCATAACGTTATGGCCACCCGCTTGCTATTGAGTAGGTTCCCCTTTTACCACCAAAACAGTAATAACCTATGTATTCTGACACTTTTCTATTGGACCCAGCATTAACCTTTTCCTCGATTGGACTATACGGGCTGGCCTTTGTTCCCCATGTGCATCAGTGAGCCTTGGCCACCCATGACCCTGTCGCCAGTTCACTGGTTTTCCTTCCTTGGATCACTTTTGGTATGTCTTGACCACTGCAGCCTGGGAACTTCCCACAAAAGATGCAGTTTTCTGACCCAGTTGCCTAACAATTACGATTTGTCCCTTTTCACAGTAACTACATTTTCAATATCTTGTTACAGTGGTGGCTGGAAGTGGGTGGGATATATTAGGCAGCAAGTGAACCTTTTTACCTGAAGTTTGGAAGAAGAAAAAATGGACAAGCAAAAGGATATAAGTGACTTTGACAAAGAGAACTGGGTTAGAGCAACTGTAAAACTGCAGCTTTTGTGGGATGTTCCTGGTCTGCAGTGGTCAGAACATACTAAAATGATCCAAGGAAGGAAAATCAGTGAACTGGCGACAGGGTCATGGCCGGACAGGGATTACTGATGCCCATGGGGGGGCAAATGCTGGCCTGTGAAGTCCGATCCAAAAAGAATCGCTTGTGTAGATCAAATTGATGAAAAGGTTAATGTTGGTTGTGATAGAAAGGTGTCGGAACACACAGTGCACCACTGTTATGGTGGGACCTACTCAATATTAGGCAGGTGGACATAATGTTATGGCTGATCTGTATATTTTATTTTTTGCTCTCATAACTGTGTCCCAGTTTGACTTGAATGTTCCTCGTATTCAAGTATTAAAACATGACATGCTGTTATATATATATATATACACAAAAAATATATATATCACCAGTTGCATTATGTGAAGTGAAGCAAGGTTTCTGGTTTCTGATACCACCATGAAGTTTATTATTTTCCTATGAAAAGTACCCCTGTAGTGTACTTCTCTAAAAATTACAGCAATTTGCCATTGTTAACCACTTTTTCTTTATTAAACAATGGCACATCGTAGTTTTACACATATTGATGTTTACATTTAATCATGTGGAACCTTCTGGAAGGATTTTTCCTGCTGCTTTTTCTTGGGCACCATACAATAGCCAAGGGAAACCAAATTACCAATTGAAACAAGTATTTAATAAAAGGCTTTTGTTGTATGTGGGTCAAACTAAATGATAGCCTACTGTTTTCACAACAGTGGATAGAGTTTGGTTGTGAAAAGCCTTTCATATGTAAGAGCTACTCACCAAACTCGCATGCTCTTAGTTTGACTGTAGTTACTGAATAATTCATTGTAGGTATTGACTACTGCTCTATTCATTATCCTAAAACTGAGCTCAGTATGTAGATCATGACATGACTACTGTAGAACTGTCTTTGGGTTAAAGCAGGACATTGGTTTATTTAATTCAGGAATCTATTCCAACCGTTACTATTCTTATCTTTTGTATTTTAAGATATTTTTTATGTACAATACACATACAGTCCCTCTGTCTCCTCTCTCTTTTTCTCTCGGTCTCTCTCTCTCTCTCGCTGTCTGGGGTAAGTAACTGTTTGGTTTTGGGTTTGTGCCCCTTACTCCATCTCCTATTTTTGCCGGTCATTCGCATTTTTTTTCCTCACTTGGCCTCAGTTTGGAATAACAGCTGTGTTTTTGTTCCTTCTCTGGCTGTCTCTTTTTTCCGTTTTTGCCCTTTTTTAAAATTTCATTAATTTTATAAATTTCACATTGAACCCTGTGTGTGACATTCTTAGAAGGAAATAGGAAAAAAATGAGTAAAACAAAGCAAGATGGAGGAATGAGAAAAATACACTAGTTGTTGGAGAGACTGTTGAGTTTGGCTCACGACATAATTTTTTTTTCTCTGCGCTCAGTGCAGCTCAAGATATGCAAATTTCCACTACTACCTCCCTTTTTTTTTTTTTTTTTTTTTGCTCTTGCTGCCTCCTCCCTTTGTCTTCCTTATGGCTTGTTACTAGTTGCCTTTTCATAGATTTATGCTGGTGGTGAAAAGATACAGACTTTTATATGCAAATGAAATGACTATTTCTACGAGGAGCGGTTGAGTCAAACTGGGACTTTTGATTATGCAGAATAACTGAACACAAGTCATGAAAGTAAAAACTACTTTGATTTCTCTGTTTAATCCCCTGCAACACTGACGCACATAGCCCAGCAGTTCACTAGTGCTTGGATACCATGGAGGTAGAAAGTCTTCTCAGTTTGCCAGAACCATGATCAGACAGCCTGCTTCATGTCTGTAATGCTGGCCTCCGAGCAACTCCTTAATGGTTTGGAGTGAGGTCAGGACTGTATGGGGGATGTGGCAGTAACTCCCGGCTCAGTTCCTGTAATGTGCAAGTGGTGTACATAAATGATTGCGTGTATGGAATGCGTCTCTTGGCAACAAAATGATTTTCAAGGATCAGGCGTTCCACTCTTTGCATGTTCCGTGAAAAACGGCTGCAGTGAGGTCCAAGCCACCTCGGCTGTGATAGTCATTCAGTGACGTATGGCCTTTTTTAAAGTGTTTGCACTATTCAGATATTTTACTGCAGATATTATTACTCTGCTTGGATTTTTCTGTAAATGTCTCCCTTCATTCACAAGATAGTTCATCACAAATCCTGGATTGACTTGAACACCCCTTTTAAGATTTTTTGCTTCTTATTGAGTTGGCTTCATGTTTTTCAAAATTTTGTAGGTTTCTATTTTATACTTTCTAAGGACGAGTCGCTTGTGTCGATAATCAATAATATTGTGTTATATTGTTCTTATTCTTTGCTTAGACTGTGCTTCCATACTCCGAAAACCAACATATCATCCGACACTTTCTGAAATAAGCTTTGTGTATGGTCTCACACAACATATTTTATGATTAATAAGGGCAAACAAATCAAGGCAGACTGCAAATTGTGCTTTGTGAAAATATCAAGAGGAGAAACTAATCATAGAACTCAGCATGAAGAGTCCATTGCTAGATTTTAGCCAGTATATTGTTCTTGATAATTAGGGACAATGAAGCCATGAAAACATTTCAAATCCGCTACTGTGAGCTGTACGGAGGAACATTACTAAAGTGAAACTAAACACACTCCTGACTGCAGCCCTAGTCGATCCATTGTGATCTAATGGACCTTAAAATCAGCTCACTAACATTATAAAGAATGACTGGTACTACAAGTTTGTGCACTATTCAAGGACACGCTGTAAACCAGGGAAACAGAGTGAATATTAAGTTATGTGATGTCCTTGATTTATACAGAGGAGGTTATTCATTTTGATATCCTTGTTGGTATCAACAAGTACCAACACATTCTCAGGAAATGGTACTGCATCAACGCTAAGCACAAATCCTCCACTGTAAAAGGCCACATCAGGTCATAGCAATGAAAGAAACACACACACACACACACACGCACACACGCATTTGATCACCTAAAATTCATGGCTTTGAATGTGACACGTGAAAAGACTCGCAGTGAATCAGGGGGCAATTACTAAAACATGTTAAACCCAGAACTAACGGAAACTGGTTTTAACCAGAGAGTGCCAAAGTTTGTCTGTTGAAGCTCACTGTGTTACATGTTAACACACTTGTAAATAGACGGCAAGCAATGACCGATATCTGGAAGAATTTCATGATTAATATTAAAAATCAAATCAAAGCAGACTGCAAAATGTGCTATGTAAAAAAAGCAAGGGAACCAATGGGAACTGGGTATTTGAACTACATTCGTCTAGTACAAGCTCACAAGCTCTTCCATGTGCTGAGTGATAATTTTTTTAAATCCAAAAGCAGTTTAGAAAAATTGCAGTCTTCTAAATTGTTTTATCCCTAAATGATTTGCTTAGTGGTTCAAACTGTGGCCTTGCACCTCCAGGGTCCAGGTTTGATTCTCTCCTCGGGTTTGTGTGCATCTAGGTTGGATGCTCTAACCATGATTGTTGGGTTTCCTCCAGGTACTCTGGTTTCCTCCCACAGTCCAAAGACATATAGATTAGGCTAATTGGCGTTTCCAGATTGCCCGTAGTGTGTGAATCAGCATGTGAGAGTGTTTGCCCTGCGGTGGATTGGCGCCCCATCAATGGTGTACCCCAACTTGTGCCCTACAGTAGGTCTCCCCTGTGACCCTGTATACAGGATGGAGCTGTATAGATGATGAGTGAGTGATTTGCTAGGTTTTAGTTTGTATTGATTGTACAGAGGCACTTTCCACTAATGTGCCTATTGATTCTCTTGTTTTTGAAGATAATGATTTTTTTCTATGGATTTTCTAGTGCATTAGTTAATGCATCATTTTCCTGTCTCCCTTTTTAGCACATGCTTCCGACTCCGACACGTTTGCCTTTTTCCACGAGGGGGTGCGAGGCTGTTTGGCCGTACGAGACCACGCGCTGTACCTCACAACATCCTGTGATGGTGATGCTCAGCTCTGGAAGTGGGTCACCCGGAATCGCCTCTTCAACCTAGGCTCCTCCCTCTGCTTGGGTGTCAGAGTTGGAAACGGGAGTGCCTCGAGTGTCTCGCCTCGGCTCAGCGTGTACCGGTGTGACCGAGAACCAGCACAGGTCCGGTGGTCGTGGAGCTGCAGCAAGTTCCTGGATGATCTCAGCACCTACTTGCCCAATCCGAACCCACCAAGAGATGACCGCAACGTCTCGACTGCTCAGGCCTCGCCACCTGCCGGAAACACACGGTGGAGACTTTATGATGGCGAGGTGGACCTCTGTGCCAAAACATACCGTGGTAAGACATACTGTACTCAGCCCCTGCTTGGGTACCCTTGAGCCCAACCTATTAGAATAAATTGAATTCATTTTAACTGGGGTTATGAGATAATAAGTACAGTGCCCTCCTTAACCATGAACTTTTTACCCTTTTTTAAAACAATTTGGTTAACAAAATATATCTATCATATGAATGTGCCTTCATTTGAATCTACTGCGAAATACAGGTTAATTCAACCACAAAGCTGGCTCAGTACATGGTAAAACTACCTTTGTCTTCTGTAATATGTGTTTTCACATCTGGATCTTGATACTGTTTCCCACTCTCCTTGCCAAAATTACTCAGGCTGTTTGAAATTGGATGAAGACTGTTGGTAAACAGCAATTTTCAAATCCTGGCACAGATTCTCAGATGAATTTAAGTATAGACTTTGATTGAACCATTCTAACAGATTTAGATTTTTGGGTTTGAGCCACACCAAGGTAGCTTTGGCAGTATATCTATGGCTAGGTAAGGTAAGGTAAACCACTGCGCCAGAGGCAAGTCTTTTTCAGCCTGGAAAGTTTCCTATGATTACCTTAGATTCTGCTTCATCTATAATTCCCTCAACCCTGATCAACCCTGATCAGTTGAAGTCCCTGGCATCCCCACAACATGATGTTGCCACCCTATTATTTTACTGTGGGAGTGGGTTTTTCAAGGTGTTGAGATGTCCTGGGTTTTAGCCAGATACAGTACTCTGCAAAGGCTTGAGCCATTCCTAATTTCTTCATATTAAATTAAATGATGTGGATCACATTAAGTAAATAGAAACAAATGTTTTACTGTAAAAGTTCTCAAAGTGCCTAAAGATACAACAGCAGAAACCTCATTTCCCCTCTCATCTGTTCTAACCACTCAGCATGCATCTAATAATTTTTGGTTGTTATACACATTGAAGATTATACGGTTTCAAGACTACATTATAAATCCGGACATTTTAGCGTACTTTGCAGCTCTATTTCAGGTTAAAATGACTTCTCAGGCACTTCTACAGAGATCATTAATAGGCAGAGGTAAGGCAATAGATAGAGGGCTAAAGCCATGAGTTACTGTTATGCAAAGAAAAAAAAATCACTGTGCAGTAATGTAGTTTGTCAAATAAAGGCGTAACTTAACATCAGGTTTTAGTTAATTATTTTACCTAGATCAGAGATGTACATATACAGTACTGTGCAAAAGTCTTAAGCCACCCCTGAATTCTTCATATTAAATGAAATTACATAGATTAAATTAAAGAAATGGAATTTTATTTTATAATTAAATTGCTTGGTTATGAAACAACCTCAGCAGCAACCTCATTTCCCCTCTTGTCTGTTCTAACCATTCAGTATTTAGCATCACCAATATACTTGTAAATAAGAGTCGAAAAATGGGATCAAAAAATGTCCTTCAGGAAACCTAGAGAATTATTCAAGCCTGCATTAAAAATACAAGAACGTCTTGTATTTGAAAAAAATAGAGGGGCTCAATAATTTTGCTCAGTGCCATATAAGCAAAATTTCAAGGGCATGAATACCCACTTATAGTTAGGAAGTAACAACAATTATTGTCACTAGGTTGGCATTGGAAAATCAGCATGCCTAAAGAATCACATTTGCCTTTGTGTTACCTTATTTAATGCCAGATAGACTCACTTGTTTGTTTTCTGGCACTGGACACATTGTAAAAATATGCTCAAAAGTGTAATTCTGCCAATTCTCTTGCCAACCCAAATAGATAATCCTCTAGTTACCTACTAATGAACTAGTTCGTATTTGTTAGACCCAAGTGAGATTTCAGTATCTTGATGTTGATTTACATCGTCTAATTTGTAGCTAAACTTGTCAAAATACACAATAACATCAATATTTTTTATCACTAAAATTAGCTAATGTACACAGCCTGGCTGAAAAAAAGCCATTTTATAAAGGACAGATTATTGGCCGGCATCAAGCAAAGAAAACATAAAACTGACTGGAAATGTGCTGTGAACCGTCCAACATATTATTGAAACCTCAAAGGATAGTGATGATTTTTTTGCAGAAGAAACATTATTTTCTTTCAAAAAAAGAAAAAATCATGAAACACAGTGATTGGAGGATCTTGGTGAAGTTGCAGCATGAAAAAAAACATCAAGAGTTATGTTTAATGGTGAAAGTAAGAGCATTTCCACATGCACAATGCTACACAGTAGGGAGAATAAATGCCGGGCTTTTGAGCAGTGGAAGAAAAGTTGTGTGGTCTGATGAGTTGAGATTGAACCTTTTCCAGAACAGTGTAGGGGAAGAGCATGAAGCAAAGCACCCATCATGCATAGTGCCCACTGTACAAGCATCTGAACGTTATGTGACAATAAAATGTACTGAATGACCAGGTTATCCCAACAATGTTTTTTTTTTCTTACCTCATGGCACAAGAATATTCCAGGACTCAGATTGTGAAAGGGTGGTTCTGGGAGCATGAGGAATCATTTTCACACATGAATTGGCCACCACATTGTGTGTCGTAAATAAAGCTAAAGTCGGTCAAATGAAATATTAGAGAACAGCCATTTTTATTTTTTTTGGCCAGGCAGTATATAAAGACTTATTAATAATAATAATAATAATAATAATAATAATAATGTGCTAAATTTGGTAAAAGTGCTTCTCTTACTCTTACTTTAGTACTGTAGTTCATATGCAGGACTAAGAAAGTACGATACAAACCTATCGTGACTCACCAACTTCATTTTAACGTAAGTGGAAAATTGGGTAAATTTTCACTTTTGACTGTAATGCTCCAGCAAATGAATTTGAGCAAAGGACTGCAAGTAAAATATAAATAACACATATGAAAACAATGTGAAAGCAGAATGTGGAGTTATTGATTCATTATAGGCCGGAAGACGATTGATGGCAGAGAGAATGTGAATACTGTCCTGATGGAAGTCTGGAGCACATCTGGGAGTCTTTAGATCAGGATCTGTTTCATCCTGGCAGATTTGTAGCCAAGGGCAAGTCTGGCTGCGGACCAGAGAATCAGCCATCTAAGAGAACGTATTGTGTTTGTACACAGTAGAGTAGCCCGGTGTGTGGCAGCTGGTCTGGTTTTAAAACTGTTGGATGAAGAGATCAATCCGGAAAGAAACACTGTGAATTTCTGGATGGGTCATTAATGTTTCAGTGTTTGCATAAATGGTTCATTTTAACAGTGTTTTTAAATGCATTCTTTACATAAAACATTCAACTTTGCTACCAATTTTTTGTAGAATTTTTTTTCACAGTGAAAAACTTTAATTAATTCAACGCCAGAAGTCAAATAAAAGACACTATGTGCATTAAAAAAATTAATTCCGTTTCGAGATCCAATTAAAAATATGTTTATTTGCCTGCAGCAATATGTGTGTGTGGAGATCCATGTGCCAGTGGAGAAAAATGAACATCCCTGGTCCAATTAATCAGTTATCTTAATTTTTAAATGGTTAATGGAAAGAAAATAATATGTTTTACAAATCAGGGTGAATTTCAGGGCGAAATACAGTATTTACAACAAATTGTCAGAAATCCATGCTGGAGTTAATGTTGATACTGAGCAGACTATACATCATAAATCAAATGTACAACTGAATGAATAAATGAATTAAATGTAACTAAAAATTAATAAATAGCTTGACATATCTTTTATTAAAATTGATTGTTAGCTAGCAAATTGCTATAGTATACTATGAGGGGCTTTTAAGTCAAAGTTAAAATCTACCTTTATTTTTCTATATAATCCCCTGCTAGTCCAATGCACTTATACCAGTGTTTCACCAGTGCTCGTATACCGTCTAGAAAACGTTTTCTCTTCCTGATCGGACTTGCTGCTTCATGTTCGAAAGGCAGGCCTCCCAGGAACTCCTATAATGTCCCTAAATCGCTTGGAAATGCGTCTCTTCAGTTAGTTGATGACAGGTTATCAGGCGAGTTTTTTAGGATCAGACGTTTCCACTGGCTGAATGTTCCCAGAAACGACTGCAGTGGGCACTGAGCCACCTCGGCCAGGGTCATCATTCAAGGACATACAACCTTCTTTAAAATGTTTGCACCAGTCAGATGTTCTGTTGTGACTAAGTGTCTCATCACTTGAAGACTTGAAGACTCCTCTTATATAAATAGGCAAAAATTTAGTGTTTTAAAAGGAATAAAATACTTTTTATATGCAGGTTTTGGAAATTGAACAAGGTAACCTGTCCTTTACCTTTGATACCCATATTGCCTACTATATCAGTTTTTCAGTTAGTGTAACAGATTCTGAATTTAGGAAAACCGAGTCATCAGGATATTTAGCATTGTTCTCTGTTTATTCCCTTTTGTATATATTTGTAGATGTGGAGCAGATTCTGTTATTTTAAAAGATGTAGATCAGTGCTTTTAAAGCTTTTAGCATTTCAATTGGTACAATTTCCTCATAGCCTTGTAGAATTGCATCTTTCACCACAGCACTTGGTCAAAATTACAGCTGTGAAGCATATAAAATGGAAAAAATAACAAGAAGTGCTTGAGAGCCATTGCTGAGATGGCTCGAGATGACAATGTTATTTAATTGTAGACGTTACAAAATTTCAAGGCTGCTCCATTTCATTGCGTCGTTCTCCTCGAATGTCTCGGTTTTCCATCAACTGGCACAAAACTAAAAGAAAAACAGGATTCTTTGCTCCATCCTGTCTTGCGATTCCTGTCATCTGGTTCGTGGTGAGGTGGATGGAATGAACTGAAGTGTTTTTAAACCTGAGAAGGAGATGCCGCCAGTCTGAGTCACTGGGCAGTTTTGCAGGCATGTGTGTGCCTCTGTCTGTGTCTGAAGGTACTGTGAAATTTTTTATGTCTGACCCTGGTTTTTAAATGGAATACACCAATGTTTTTCCAGGTTAATATCCCTGTTCCACATTTGTAGCATATGTGTGATTACCACAGATAACAATTCTGGCAGGTTTGCCTGTACTGAGAAAAACATGTTTCATTTGAAATTCACTCTGTAACAAATTTCCCAGGTAGTCGAGTTTCATTAATGAATTAAAAGGTTTTCTCTAAAAAAGTTTTTTTTTTTTTTGCCAAAATGTATGCACAAATCCTAAAAGTGGAATGCATATGTATTGCCCAAGTTTGATGCAGTATAGTAACAAAGACCCAAATGTTATAAACCTAAAATAATTTTAAACCATTTAATGTTTATTCAAAAATTATGAATTGATTCTAAAACAAAATTTGCCCCATCTGACCAAGAAAAAAATTGATTTAATTGTATGATTGATTAATTCACACAGCTTCACAAAAGGGGAGGGTCTGATTACAGATACTAGCAAAATCAGCATGAATGCCAGTGGAGGTAAAGAGTTCAAATGTCATTGTCTTCCTCTCAGAACTGTACCTGCGAAGTTATTATCTTTCAATTAAATTAAAAATGAACATTTCTTTACAACATTGTTCTTGACAGTGACGATGAGGTGTTTTTGCTGAATTGCTGTTTGGTTTTCCCTATACATGGCTGGGCATTAAGGCCAAACAACCCCACTGTATCTATCCGTAAGACATTGATCCAGAAGCCTTGTGCTTTGTTCAAATGCACTTTTTCAAACCTTAGTCTTTTTTCTAATTGTGCAATCATGGAGTTTAACATTTAACATTCTCGATGAGTCCTTTAAAGCCTGGGATGCAGCTCTTGTGTTTTTTGCTTTTGTATTTCTTTGAGCCCTGACCTTGGGTTGAATGTGCTGCGACATCCACTCTTGGCACCTGTCTTGAATGCTTTCCACTTGTGAATAATCTTCCTCACTGTAGCATTGTGAACTCCAACTTGTTTGGAAAAGACTTTATAATCCTTTCCAGATTTATGTGCAGCAACAATTGCTTATTATATAATGTCATTGTTTATACAGTGAAACCTCAGATTGTGAGTAACGCGGTTTGCGAGTGTTCCGCAAGACGAGCAAAGATTTTTAATTAATTTGGATTTGGAAAACGAACAAGTCTTGGTTTACGAGTACCGAGTATCATGTATCACGCATGCGCTTCTTGTTTTGACGCCGAGCGTCACGTGATCACAACTGAACCAACGTTTTTTATCTCTCTTCCGCTGCAGAATTGTGGATAATCGTCTCCCCTGCTGGGTCTTACTCGTATCTTTCTGGTATAATCAACATCCGTACACGCGTGTACTGTTTACTGTAACACTGTGACCACATGTGTGTGAGTAAAACATATTTTATTTTGTGTTTGTATGCATGTGTGTACAGCGCGCATGTACTGTTTATTATAACACATGCTTGTGCACGCATGAACAGCAAAAGCAAGTCTCATTAGAGAGGTTAAAGATCTATTTTCTCTCTCCCTCTCTGTATCAGCCTGCAGTTTGTATCTGTGTGCGCGTGCGTCATTGGACACTGTGCCCCTTCTCACACACACCCCTCCTTTCGCCTTCACACACACACACACACACACACACACACACACACACACACCTCTCCTCCTCTCGCCTTCACACACACACACACACACACACACACACACACTCTCTGCTCTGCACAGAAACACTGCTCTGTCCCGATTCTTTTCAAAGGTGAAGTGCAGGTTAATTTGTTTTATTTTTACTTTACAGCAGTGATTCTGTTAGCATGCGCTCACGCTAGAGTTATTAGCCATGTTCCTTGCTAATTTATAAACAGTCTTTCCGTTAATGTGTGTGTGTGTGTGTGTGTGAAACTCAAATAAGAGAGGAGGAAGGTTTGCTGTGTAAGACAAGAAGAGGGACGGGGCATCTGATTCCTCCTCTCCTCTTACTTTTGCTTCACACACATACACAAACACACACACATACACACACAGCGCCTGCGCGCATAAACAGAAAAACTATTATGTATTTATTTTTTTTGGGCTGTGGAACGAATCATTCAAGTTTCCGTTGTAAAATTCGAGTGTTGAGTGTCGAAAATTTACGAGTGTTTTGAAATACGAGCCCGCTTCCAGAACTAATTATGCTTGTAATCCAAGGTTCCATTGTATATAGGTCACGGTTGTTTTGGGGTTGCAGGCAAGGCATAAGTACAGAGGTTAAGACTATAAGATGTTTAATGAAAGAAAACAAAACATAAACAAGAAAACTCTAATCATAACCAAACTAAACAAGAACTATGGCAAAAACAAAACTATGACCCAAATCAGACAGCATTTCAACAAGAGGAATATAACAAAACAGTACAGCCATCCTCATTTGGGTGAACGGATAGCAGGGATTGATCTGCAGTCATACTGTGTGAGACTGGAAGTTCAGGAGATGTGTTTAAGTTAAAATTGAGTCCAGTTTGTTATTGGAGGCTCAGGTAGACTGTAGGAAACTCCAGTCCTGAACTACCGACCGTCACAAGTCCTCAGAATTTTTCATCTATTTGTATTTGAAACTATGCCAGCTAAGTAAAATGCAAAAACAGGCCGCAGGCCAATAATTCATTTTAAGGGCCCAAAGTGCAACGATTTTTCAAACTTATCATAGAGCGAAGGCTGTTAACATTGAAAATAAGTTCTTATTGAACTTTGAACAAAAGCAGTTTTTTTTTTGACAATGTATTTCTCTATTCTGTCCGGGTTGTTTACACCGAAAGTGTGTAATAATTTCCACTTGCTCTTGTTGCAGCAACAGAAGATGTGTATTTGGCCACTCCTAAATGACTATTCAGCAACTGAAATGAGATTACAGCCTGGAAAACATGAAATATTCAGTAGCCCTAACGCACACAGGGATGTTTTTTTTTGTCAGATGACTATATATTTTTCCACTTTTCACAGAAATCTACACCATCCAGGGAAATTCTCATGGGCAGCCGTGTTACCTGCCTTTCCTATATGATGGCCAGTGGTTCCACAGCTGCACCAGTGTGGGGAGAGAGGACGGGCATTTGTGGTGTGCCACTACACATGACTACGGCAAAGATGAACGCTGGGGATTCTGCCCTGTTAAGAGTGAGTTCGCTCAGCTTATGATGTGTATTCATTTTGCTGTATAATACATTTCGCCACAGCGCTGTTGCATTTTTTAGATCTGATCTCAGGTTTTGAGGTGTTGAGTAATTTTCAGCTCAGACACTAGTTCCTTTCTGCAAGAAGAAAGGTCACAAGTTTATTTTAATGCTCCCATTTAATACGAGGGACTTTTGGACTTTTGGCTGTGCAGAATAACAGAGCAAACTTACGAGAGTAAAAACTCCCTTTATTCCTCTATAAAACCCCCTGCTACGCTTATCCCGGAGTTTCGCTAGTACTTGGATACTATCAAGGTAGAACGTTTTCTCAGTATGCCAGAGCCATGATCAGACTGCCTGCTTTACGTCTGAAACGCTAGCCTCCCAGGAACACCTCCCATAGCCCAACCATGTCAAAATGGATTGGAGAAAGGTCAGATGTGGCAATAACTCCCAGCTGAGTTCCTGTAATGTGCAAATGGTGTTCATGAATGATTCCCACAGATGCATAGATGCATCTCTTCCACGAGTTATTCATGGATTTTCAAGGCTCAGGCATTCCACTTGCTGAATGTTCACGGGAACGACTGTAGTGTGCTCCGAGCTACCTTGGATGGGATCGCCATTCATAGACGTACAGACTTTTTAAAAAACTTTTGCACCATTCAGATTTTTACTGCAGCAAAGAGTCTCATCAGTATACTGTGCTTGAAGTCAGAAGGCAGATTCACTTCTCAAAAATAATATTAAAAATAATATTCTATATAGGAACATGTTCTGTATGGCAAGATTTATGTAACATTCATGGACAGACTTTCCGGTTTAGGTGATTTCCAGAGTCAGTAGTTTTCTGCCATTGGAAAGTCTTTGGTACAGAAGACGTTGGCCTTTGCTTAAGTGGACAGATTGAACTGACAGTTTTCAAACAAATGATCGCAAACTACAATCAAATTCAATGCCATTTGTCTGAAATAGCCTCTTTCTCTATAAACTTGGCATCATCTATTCTTGTGGTACATTCATTTTCCTGCTATATCCTTATAATCAATGTAATATCCCTATTATGGATATAAGGATCCATTCATTTCATTTACTCATTTACATTTAATTTTAAAATTCATTTTGAAAATGAAAGACGTCTACCTTTCATCATTTCTGGTTGCAAAAAACAAATCCTGCGCCCAGACAAACCCAGACATAGCTCTACATAATTCCTCCTGGCTAACACCTGGCCTGTTCTCTCATTCAAGTGACTCAGATGTACCTGTCATGACTGTCACCAGCTGGCATTTCAGTAGTCTGGCTCAGTAAGGACATGCCTGTTTTGTCTGTCTCTCCATCTCTAGGTGCAGACTGTGAAACATTCTGGGACACAGACTCACTGATGGATAACTGCTACCAGTTTAATTTCCAGGCCACTCTGTCATGGGAGGAGGCTCGCATCAGTTGCCAACAGCAGGGGGCGGAACTGCTGAGCATCACCAAGGTGGAGGAGCAGAGCTATATCAACGGTGAGAGCGGTTATGATCATTTATAATTTAGTCATGGTTCAGCCTCAGGAACCTCAGGAACATTTTTATTTCTACTGGAGAAACTAGGGCTAGACATTTTTGTTCTGATGTTATGGATAAAGAAGGGTGCACTGTGCACTGTTTGTGAATAAATACTGTATATCAATATATTTTATGTTCTTGTATGTATGTGTTATATTCCTACAGGTTTCCTTACTGGGTATAGCTCCACTCTGTGGATGGGTCTGAATGATCTGGACCTCAACGGAGGCTGGCAGTGGTCTGATTCGGCTCCTCTCAAATACCTCAACTGGGAGACAGGTGAGAGGGACCCCGCCCCCAAAGCCACACCCCATCGAACACATGCTCATACATATCTCTAGAGTGGAACAATGGGAATTTACATTTACACAGTGCTGACTCAAAGGATGGTTGTGAAACCCTGTCTTTTTATTTGCGATCTGAAGGTAATCATCCAGATTAGGCAGAAGTGATTCAAATAATGCTTGTGTGTGTATGTTGTAGAACAACCGAACCACGAAGATGAACAAAACTGTGGCGTGATCCGCACAGAAACCTCAGGTCGCTGGCAGAACCGAGAGTGCTCCATGGCTCTGCCTTACATCTGCAAGAAACGGCCTAATGCCACCCTTGACCCTTTCACGACAGGTGAGTGTTACAGGTGCATTTTTTGAAACTCCCTAATTTAATTGTGCGCAATTCCTATTCATTAAGATCTCAGCTCTCTCCATCACATGATGGAAGGACTTAATGTCCGTCCATGGGACAGTAAGCCAGCTTACAACATCTGCTGCTCATACAGTGTCAGGGGGAGCAGTGACACAATTTGAGGAAAGCTCTACCCACCCATTTCCACATGCGTGAGCTCATGGTTGCCCATGATTTGCCAGTGGCGCTGTGATTGATAGGGGAGTAAGATTATGCTGTCTCTCTCTGTCTCTGAGAGCATGACCAACTTTGTTCTCTTGGACTCCCACAGCAGTTGACGTGTGGCATCAATGGGATTCGAACTCGCAACGCCTTTGGCAAGTTTTCTTCTGTATGTGTGCCTGTCTCTGTACTCACCAGTGTTTGTTCATTTTTAGAGTCATGGATAGATGATGGACAGTACCAATGTGATATCGGCTGGCAGAATTTCCAGGCTGGCTGCTACAGGCTGAACTCAGACAAGCTGGATTGGAATTACGCTGAGAAATCCTGCCAGAAGATGGACGCCCACCTAGTCAGCATACACACACTCCCAGAGCTGGAGTTTATTAACATGCACATGAAAAGAGGTGAAGAAACATGCACAAAACAATAATGCAAACAGTGATTGATCTGATTATTTATGTGTATAAGTCTATTTTTCTTGGGTTTTCAGATGTAGAAGAGTTGTGGATCGGACTACATGACATCGCCATGCAGATGAATTTCGAGTGGACAGACCGCACACCTGTTATCTTTACATTCTGGCACCCATTTGAGCCCAACAACTTCCTGAACACGCAGGAGGACTGCGTCATCATGTGGGGTCCCGTGAGTGTCAATAAGATTTTACAAACCGGATTCCAAAAAAGTTGGGACACTAAACAAATTGTGAATAAAAACTGAATGCAATGATGTGGAGAT
>JAQMYJ010000008.1:8986505-8999734 GCA_030014305.1 Clarias laeviceps
AAAAACAATGGTGTGCTTGGTTTTAACGTAACTTTATTCTTTCATGAGTTATTTACAAGTTTATTAATTAAGTTATATTAGTATATATTAGTATATATTATCTTTCGCAATACCTGGAACACTATCAAAAAAAACAGTACTGGACCTGAAAATAGAACATTGTACAGTTTAAATATTGGTAACTTCTGTAACCAAAAACTAGAAAGTGGCCAGATAAGCTGAATATCTCAAAAAGCTGTGGTTTATTATCAATAGACTCCATCTGTGTGGAAAAATTTAACAGATCACCAGATAAACGAGCATCTTACTTCAGCTTAATTAAGCTTTACGAAAACAAAAAAAAGATTTTAGATTAAGAGAAAAGGAGATGCAAAATGCTGTAGGTATGAGATGACCATCTTGCCTAGAGAAGCGTCTTTCAACCTCATCTCTATTTACTGCAGTTGTAACACATGGGAAGTTAGTTACCACAGACAGGATTTTTAAAATGCTTTCCTGTACTGAGAAAAGAACAGAAAACCATTGACCTGAAACTCACTCATAATGGAAGTCTAGGGGCAGATATTAAAATCAGTCAATTTTGCATTGACTGCAAAATGTACATATACAGTATGCTAAAATTATTGGACATTCTGGACAAAAGTCTGTGCTTTCTGCGCTTTTCTCAAAAAACATTGCACTAAAGAATTCACAGACGCTTAATGCAAAAACAAGTTTTATATAAATATGTTTGAGGGAATTAGGCCACTGTCCTATTATACACAACCTGGTAGAAAAAACAATTGCACTGTCTAACATGTAAAGTTCGAATACTTTTAGCGTTGAACAAGGCACACAGCATGGAGACTAATTCATATGTGAAAATGATCCGTCTTTCTCCTAGAACCCTGTTTTCATTATGGCTGTGCCATGAGTAAAGAAAACAAATGGTCATTCAGTACATTCAGGTCATCAGCAAGCATATTATGATGAGTCTAGACCTGACCAACTGAATAAACCCCAGATCATTACACTGCCTTCAAAGGCTTGTACAGTGGGCACTATGCATGATAGATATGCATTACTCTGAAATAGCGTTAATTTGGACTCATCACATTACATGATTTTTTTCATCGCTCCAAAGTCCAATCTTTATGCTGCTGGCAAACCGATGCCTTTTTTCTGATTCGTCTCAATAACAAGTGGTTTTCTCATGGCACGGCTGTTTAATCCCAATCCTGATGTTTTTGAAGTTGATGGTTCTGGACTATCCTTCAGTTTTTAATAATGTGTTGGACAATTCTCAACTCAATCTTCTTAGTTGTTTTCTGAAAAGGTAACTTTTTTGGCCAAGCAGTGTACTACAAATGTTACAAATGCTTTACTTAGTGTTCAAGTTGATGAACATTGCTTTAGGTTCTTGTCTTATTAGGCTCCTGAGCAGAGCATCAGTGGCTGTTAGTGCACACTGAAAGCAACTGGCTCCATTAGTGGGATGAACAAATTGCAGAACAAAGCTTCATTCAGTAGTTCAAAGGTCAAAGGCTACTTCTGGGGCACCGTTTTTTTTTTAACTTTGGCCCAAACCTTGCTGCAACAGTTTATTGTAAGTGTAGTTCGAACTCCACAGGCATGTTGGGGGATGCTCAGTGATTCTATGCAGCATAGAGGTACTTTCAGTTAATGTTCTTCTATATGTTATTCCTCTGTTTTGTGTGTATGTGTGTGTGTAGGAAGGCCGCTGGAACGATAGTCCCTGCAATACTTCGTTACCGTCCATCTGTAAAAAAGTGGCTCAGAAGACAGAGGGACCGGTCCAAGACCATGGGTGCAAACAGGTACCCCAGACTTCTGTATCATTCTCTTTAGACTTTGTTGCTCCTCTCTCCTCTCTCTCTCTCTCTCTCTTTCTTTTTTCACTGAAATAAAGGATCTTTTCAGAGCTTCTGCTGCATCATACTGCTGAAAGTCCAGATGTAGTCAGTCAGCACAAATGTGCAAGAGACGTATTGTAAATATTGTAGTCAGTCTCACAGACACGCATACAAACACACACACGCACACACACACACACACACACACTGTGCTTCCAGCCTCCTAACCCAACCACATGCATTGGTGAGAAGGTCAAACAAACTACACACACACACACACACAAGCACGCACAAAGCTGGAAGCATTTTCATACATCTGCTAAACCTATTTCGTTCTCTGACCTCATTCCTCTCTCATATTTCTCTCATGTCTTTTCTTTTTATTCCATTATGTCAACCCTCCTACTTTCTCCGGTTCCTTTATACTTATTTTCAATCTCGTCGTATTTTCAAAAACTCCTATCTCATAAAATAGTTTACTGATTAAATTTCATTAGGTAGAAAATTCGGTGTGTCTTCGTTCCCTCTTGTTGACCCTGCAGTTTTTTGCTGAAGTGCAATACAAACTTCTAAGCAAAAGAGTTTCTCAGAAGACAGACACTACTTCTGGCAGAATGATGTAACAGTCTGTTATGTGGTGTGTGTTATGACTTTAAGTCAAGGATCATCCCTTGCTGAATTCGATGCTGGAAATGTAACTGTATATGTTATATGCATAAACAGTGGAAACGTGTATGTTGACTTTTCAGTTAATGTAATTAAATGGATAACCAAGACAAATGTAAATGATATTAGAAATAAGACACAAAATTAAAAATGAAATGCAACTACACAGGACTCGCATTCAATCATTGCATGTTTAAATCCAAAAATGTTATATTGTTCCTACCTATTTAATTAAATTAGTTTTGTAATCATCCTTAGTGACATCATCTGCATTAGAAGTTATAACATTATTCAGGGTTATAAAGGCACATCCTGTCTCTGACATAATGTCCTGTATGGCAGGCAGCTGGAGGTATTTGTCTTTTTAAACAACCTCTCTAAATTTTTAACACTGCTTTCTATTTTTAAAACCCTTTTTTTTTTACAGGGATGGAAATGGCACAGTCCTGCCTGCTTCAGGGTTGTTGAGGATCTTGTGACTTTCAACAATGCTAGAAGAGTGTGCGCCAGCTATAATGCCACATTAGCCGTCATCAACAACAGGTAACGGTTAAACATCAACGGTGGCTTCATGAACAAAATAAACCAAGCACTGATCACACAGTATTGGAGTAATGCAGTGACGCTCTCTGTATCTGCAGCGATATCTGTTGTAGCTATAACACTGACCTTGGCAACTCTTGAAAACACTAGGAAAATAATGAGCTAGGAATGTCTGCTCTGGGTGAATTCTGGTTTTGACAGATTTCTCGAACTGATCACCCGAGTTCATATTTGATCCGAATGAAAAATTGTGTTTCTTTAATCCCACTAACATCCCTAGTCTAAAGTAACTCACTATTTGGTGTCCTAACAGTATACACGATCAGCCGTAAGAGTAAAACCCAAAGCATTTCACCTACAGGTTCCCCTTGTGCCTCCAAAACAGCTCTGACCTCTTGAGTCATGACTCCATATGACGTTTACATTTACATTTAGACATTTGATAGACGCTCTTATCCAGAGCTACTTACAAAAAGTGCTTTGAAGTTTCCGCCATTGGATAGATACTTACCCTGGATTACTAGGTTACTAACTAAGTGACCATGACCTCTGAAGGTGTGCTAGGACATTAAGTTGCAAGGTGGTGCCTCCATGGCAGACTTGTGTCCAACACATCTCAAAGAACTATGTTGAATTGAGATCGGCAGAATTTGGAGATCAACAACCTTGCACTCTTTGTCTGCTAAGCCACATATCCAGCAAGCTGTGATGCATTGAGTATTCTGATACCTTCCTTTCACAGCGTCAACTTTTTTCTGCAATTTGTGCTGCATGTGTTGGATTAGACTGGATGGGCTGGTCTTTGGTCCCCACAGGCATAAATAAGCCTTGGGTGTCTACGCTCCTGTCACCAGTTTACTCATATATAAGTGATAATCAATGTTCAATTCACCTGACTGTGGTTTTAATGTTACGGCTTATCAGCGTAGAGAGGCCACTAAATAAACGGTGTATGTTGGACTATAGGTTCGAGCAGGCGTTTGTGAACAGCTTGGTGTTCGGTCGTTCAGATGTTCATTTCTGGCTGGGGCTGGATAACGAGAACAGCACTGGTCCTTTCCGCTGGCTCACTGGAGAGCAACTGACCTTCTCCAACTGGAACAGAGACCAGCCAGGTACACACACACACACACACAGACACAGGAGGTACACACATTCATAGGGACAGAATCTTTCCATTTCTACACCAGTTTGTATGCTGAACAAACACGAACCAGTTTCTGTCCAGTCAAATGAGTCACACTGGCACTGTGTCACTTTTCATGCCGTCAGAAAATGACAGGCAAGTTAATATTTAGACTGGCCTGTGGTGTTTTTACTTTGATTCACTTTTATTATTCAATTTTATTTATTATTTTATTATATTCATGATCAGGTATTAAATTCCCATGGGGATAGTTCCATTCTTTAGTATTCACATATCAATCAAGATCAATATCTTATTAAAAGAAATACTCTATTATGTCTCAACCTAATTTATATATACAGTGTATTGCATCTATATGAATGTATATGAATATGAATTTCATCCTGTTTCACTGTACAAAACAACCAGTTTACTCGAAACTTATATTGGGAGTCAAAGGGCTGTTGTTCTGTTATGTAACTACTGTAAATGTTTATTATAGCACATTGCAAAAGGTGATAGCAGGTGAAAATATCTTGAATCTAAACAAATTATTCTGCAGTTTCTTAATATAACATTACAACAAACCAAATATAAGGCAAGACAAATATTACTATTTTAGCATAAATTTCTTGTTCTGTTGGAAATTAATTTTGGTATGCTTTAATCATTTTGTTTTTTGAAAACATTTGAAACATTTGAAAGAAATAATTTAAAAAATTTACCTGAAAACTTCTTTACCACTTTATCCTGTATACAGGGTCAAGGGGGGGCCTATCACATGTGACTTAGTGCATATACCCTGGATGGGGTGCCAATCCATCGCAGGGCATACACACATACATACACACATAGAGTTTTGACTATGGAAGGAAACCCAACAAGCACAGGGAGAAACTCCATGCGCACAGGCGGGAAGATTCCATTCCCGAGGCAGGAACTGAACTCAGACCATGGAGGTGCAAGGCGACTTACCACTGCCTAAAAACTTAGCAAAGTAAAATGTTTCTAAGAATTGTTTTTTTGGAGCACTACAAAAGCATTGAATTTTTGGAGCACTACACTCAAGAATGAAAGGAATAAAATAATATGAACAAAGAACGGCATTTCTAACAACGCTGTTCATGTGTTATTTCATTGAACAACCCAACACTACAGAAATACAGTAAAAAAAAATATTTTGGAGAGAAAGATTACATTAGATCCAGGTGGAGACTGAGGCATGTTTATTCATTTTGCATAATCACAAATTCTTCCCAAACTCCAGACGTTGACAATTCCTTAAAACGTTGAAAAAAATATTAAGTAAAACATCTGCCCTTGCAATTCTATTATAGTGAATTTTGAAGAATTGCTTTCTTGGTACGCCATAATGTATCAACCGTCATTTCGCACATTATAGCACACGCATGGTGCAGCAGATCAGAGATTAATATGTGATGACTCAGGTATATAGCGTACAGCATACATATCAGATTAGATTGTCATGATCTTGCTAAATATACTGATGATATATTCATCTCTCATTGTGCTTGTGTCATCTTTTCACCTCCTTAGCTCTTCTTAAAGGTGGATGTGTAGCCATGGCAACGGGTCATGCGACAGGCCTGTGGGAGGTAAAGGACTGTGTAAACGCACGCTCCAAGTTCATTTGCAGACAGGACAAGGGATCTTCATATACCCCTAGCCCCCCTGTACCACAGCCCACACCCCCTGTCACAGGGTCCTGCCCCCCTGAGTGGAAGAGCTCCAGCACTTTGCATCACTGTTACAAGGTGTGTATGGGTTTGTCTGCGATCAACACCCATGCCACACTGAAAGAGCTTTCGGGTCGAATTAATTTGTAGCACTTTGAGATTTGCTTCAAATATAAAGTGCATTATAAATAAAATGCATTATTATTATTATTATATTCCCTTTTCTTTATTCTGATGTTTTTGCTGTATACATTAACTGAAGCTCTTGGAGTGTATATGTATGATGTAATGCATTATGCTGCTGCCTCATGATTGGTCGATTGGATAACCGCATAAACAAGCAGGTGTTCCTATTAAAGTGGACGGTGAGTGTGTATCCAAAGTTACAAGCATTTGTTAGTTTTTTCACCTGAACCTGTTGCCTGTGTGTGTGTGTGTGTATTCTTGCTGCTGTCCCATACAGATCTTTAATACTGGTGAACTAGAAAAAAAGCTCACATGGATCCAGGCTCATATGTTTTGTCAGAAACACGGTGCTGAACTAGTCAGCTTTGGCAGCCCAGATGAAGAGAGCTTTCTGTTTCAGATCCTTCACGAGACCTTTGGGTAAGTATGTGTTCAAGTCTAGTGATGGATTTTACGCCTGGACAGATTTGTCAAACGGTTAGAGTTGTCAGTGTGTGAGGGTGAATGATGTCTCTGCTTGGATGTATGCACAGGGTGGAGGAGGATCATGAGCAGCACTGGCTCTGGATTGGGATATCACGGCGAATCAGTGACAGCTGGACATGGAGTGATGGATCGGCTGTGAGTGGGACAGATATCTCGCTAGCTCTATATGTCATTTAGAAATATCTCACGTTATATCACACACACATATGATATATGCAGTACATTGCTATTCTCGTAAATGAAACCCAAACCCAAATATCATGTATGTCTGTCAGGTGTCGTATCAGAACTTTGGTAGGGGTCCGTACAGCTCAGCTCTGTGTGGAGCTGCTAACGTGGCAGATATCAACTGGGTAAAAGCTGACTGTAATTCTGAACTAGACTGGATCTGCAAAATACCAAAAGGTATTCTCATTAGTATTATCATTAGTGTTCTCTCCTTTCATACACACACCCACAATCTAATTAAATCTATGTTGTTGTTTGTTTTCTTTTTATTCAGGGAAAGCTGAGGTAGAGTCTGAGCGTACTGAAGGTCTGTAATTATTTGTTTTGTGTATGGTTCTATTATTTGTGTGCATGTGTGGGGGGGAGTACAGATGTGTTTTTCTCCTTCCAAGACAATACAGTAAACAATTTGCTTTTATAAAATTTGATAGAATAGAAGAAGTTACTGTGCAAATAGTTCAAGATAATGTGCCATGCCTACCAACTGGCCTTACAGAGCCAGGTGTCAAGGGCACAACTCTTCACTGGGGCTAATGTACAAGTGACAGAAACAGGCCACACCTTTTTCTCTGGGACTAATAGATCCCAAAGCCACACCTCTTCCCATATAAGTGACAGAAACAGAAACCACACCTCCTTTATTTGGACTGACAGACACAGAGGACATACCTCCATCACTATGGACCTTTTACACGTGATGTCATGACGTCTGTCCACCGTGGTCCCGCCCACTTCTGGAAGACAAAAAGGACGTTACTTATTTATCGGATGCCATTGCCAAAACTCATATACAAAACCAGTCTCAGAGCATTTTCAGAAAAATAACGTTTTTTTTTTCTCTTTCGTATTTGCTTCTAAGTGGTTTCAAAATGCTTGTGTAGGGTCCTCTTGTCCTTCACGAATAACCAGCTTCTAACACAAGGCTGAATTCCAAATCTCTCTCTAACCCCTCATCAAGGACACTACTTTGTGTGTGGAACAAGGGATTGTATAACCTACATTTTTACTCTATTTGGGAGGTAACGCTCGAACAGTTAGTTATCTATTAATTAGAAAGCTTGAAATATCAGTATTAGTTTAAGTTTCACAGCATATTTCATAGCATCATCTCATCTGTTGCTAGCAAACACCGAAAAATCCGGTTGATGTTATGCTAACAAATCAAGCTTCTACTGATTAATACAGTGATACCTCGGCATACGAATGCCACTCCTCGTGACCTTTTCACCTTAAGAACTGAAAATTTTCCAGAAATCTGCCTCGGCATGCAAAACGTTTTTGGCATACGAGCAACTAAACCGAGCCGAATGCCAGCTAAGTTGCACCCTGGGTTTCAAGGATGGTAGCAAGAAGAAAAGGGAGCCACTTTTAGTTTTGTTTTTAAAGCAGCCGGTGGCAAGAGGAATCATAAATAAGGGTTAAATGATGTTTAATGTCTATTTATTTTATAATTTATTTCATTTACATGTCTTTTCTAAAAGTTTCAATTGTTTTTATATGCAAAAATATGACTATAGTGTTGGAATTGGTATTATTGGTAATATTTTTGGGTGTCTGGGACGGATTATCTGCATTTACATTATTTCCTATGGGAAAATGTGTTTCTCAATACGGATTAAAGTTGTACCACGTTTTGTCCTTTTTACCTACTTCGTCATTTTCACATGCTTATTTCTCTTATTACAAAGTCCATCATAACATACATATATAACATACTGTATGTGCATATGAAAATCATTTCTGTTATTCTATTGGCTTTCAAAATACACCAGAGTGTAATTCTTAACAAAAATATACAGTAGCCTAATGCTGGTTAACCGGGCTTCTGCTTTCTACTGATGTCATGGTAGTCACATGTTTACAAAAGATCAATATAAGGCACAGGATGTGTACGAAAGGAATTAAAGTAGATTAATCTCTTCAAAAGCAAATTGTAAATGAGTTACTTAAAATCAAGCAAACTAATCAGAACTAAAAAATGAGTGAAATATGTTTTCTTGTATTTTTGTGCATTCTTTTGTAGATTCTGGCCTCGACTGGGTCGATTTTCAGGAGGCTGAGTATAAGCTGTTTGAGCATCGCTCCACATGGGGGCAGGCCCAGAGGATCTGTTCCTGGTTCGGTGCCTCTCTCGCCTCCATACACTCTGCCAGTGAGAAACAGTTCCTGGCAAGCACGCTGCGTAAGGTATGCTCACACGCACAAAACATCCTCTAACACACAACATTTGAGATGTTATTAAGGATAGAAGAGAATTAACATAAAAATGTGGTCAGTAATGTTTGTCTGTGTAACTTTCTGTTTCTGCATGTGTTTATCATTGTTTTTTCCAGATGTCAAGGGTTGAGAGTGATTTCTGGTGGATTGGACTACACACGTTTGAGAACGATGGGCGATTCCGGTGGTCTGATCACTCCGTTCTCAACTACGCATCTTGGGGATTCGGCCAACCTCGTCCCCTTACTAGAGACCGCAAGTGTGTCCACATGTCCGCATTTAAAGGTTCGACTATGCATGTCGTTATTTCCTCAATCTTTCCAAAAGTCTCTCAGTCTGTGTGTGTGCTCATATATATGATGGTTAAAGCGTACCATTTCGTTTCTCTCTCTCTCTCTCTCTCTCTCTCTCTCTCTTGTTCTTTGTCTCTCTCAGGGGATTGGGCAGATAAAAAGTGTCATTTAGATATGCCCTATGTGTGTAAGAGAGTAAATGTCACAGGCACTATTCCTCCCACTCCGGCTCCTCCACTCATCCCAGCAGGCTGCCCTAATGGCTGGAGTCCATTCCTTCATAAGGTAAAACAAATGATTACACTACACAAGACCTCACTCCTTGCATGCACATCAAGTATTATAAGTATATACAGTGTGTGTGTGTATATATATATATATATATATATATATATATATATTAAAATAAACTACACTTCAATTCGTCAAATTGCCTAGGTTGTGCTAAAAGGATATATCACTTACAGTATACACTATATATATATATATATTTATAAAACATAGTAATGCAAAAAAAAAATCAGTGACTGTGAGCTCACGCTAGTGGAAGGACTGAATAGCTCAGTAGCGAGTGTGTCACGCTGCTCATTTCGAAAAAAGATGTGGTTGGTGGCTTCAAAGGCTCGGAGGAGACACGTGCGCTAGCCTTCGCCCATTCTTGTTGGTGGTTGTAGCCTTGATGTGGGAGTATTTTCTCCCTAGTTTAGTTACTAAATTAGGGGGAAAAGTAGGACAGATACTAAAAAATTAGTAGAATTCGAAAAATATATAGTGTATAGAAGTTAACTCCATTTATTTCTAATAGTGTTATCAGGTGTTTGGGAAAGAGGAATCAAGGCATGTGACGTGGTCCGCTGCTCGCGCGATGTGCCAAACTCAAGGGGCAACACTGGCCACAGTGCCCTCTCACATTGAGCAAGGTAGCAACTCCCACACAAACGCACACAAATCTATTGTATTACAAAACACAATTATGAAGCAAATTCAGAATATTTTTAAACACTATCACGCCATTCTCAAGCTGTTACTGTTGACTAAAGCATTGCTATATACTGTACATCCAACCACCTCGGTGTGTCAGTGTAATAGAAGTGCCACATGCAAACTCACATTCTTAAATTAAAGGATCAGATGTCTGGCTTTCTTCTTGTTTGTAGAGTTTGCTTAGTTTTTTTTTTTACTTGCTTTTGAATGAGCATGAGATTTATGGAATCCAGATGTAACCTAGAATGCACCCTTGAGGATTCCTCAAAGCTTCTTTCCTCTCCAGAAAGCATCTTTCTGTAACGGAGGATGTTTTATTGCTAGTGAACTTTGTGACATGTTCCTCCTAATTTCTAATCCTCTGTTCTGTAGCTTTCCTGGTGACTCTGCTGCCCAACTCAAGTTTTCATCTGTGGTTGGGGCTTACTTCAGATTCTCAGGGACACTTTAAGTGGGCGGAGCCTGGTTTGCTAAGCTATACAAACTGGGGTCCTGGGGAGCCAGTGAACAACAGTGGACAAAACAAAAATTCGGTATGAAAAATAATTTCTTAAATACGTTACCTATTAACTAAAATATATGAACTTACAATACTTGAATAATTTTTATATTTGATCAAGAGCTAAGGGGCGTTTACCACTTTGACTCTGCTGTGAACTGTACACACTCATCCCGAACCGACGCAACCTGTCTATGGAGTACCTGTGACACCTCACTATTTCCTATGAATTCTCAAGAGCTGCCATGTTTTCTTTTGAACCCCCTACAATGTGTCAAGACTTGCCTTATTTTTAATCTTGGACCATATAAAAGCTGTCCTGTCATGTTTTGGATACCTTCCTCTTCTATCCAAGCATAACTAGAAAAAAACAAGCACTTGAACAATCTAGTGTCGACCCTCCAGTCGCTTCATGGTGTCTGTTTAAGCATGTTATTGTTGGTGTAAATAAAGCATTCCACTACCCTACTTAGTGCACTACATGACAGTTTGAAATTCAGCCACCACAACTAGTTGGCCAGTGCTAACTTTATCATCCAATATGGCTGGTGTTGACTTGCAATTCCATTGAAAGAACCATTACAATTTTTGCCTAATGGTGAGATAAAGCCATGACAGGGGTTTGTATTCGGCATATTTCGGATTCTAAAATTCAGATCCTCTACAAAGTGGCATGAACTACCCTCAAAGTCCAAAAGATTTTGTATTAACCACTGGGAAATAAATTGCATAGTGCCACAATGTTTCCTTTTAGTTTGGCAGAATGTTAAAAAAATTATGAGCATGTTAAATTTTTTGGATGGCTGCGATTTTTAAACTTCTTGACGACTCTCCATAGAATTTCCTATGATTTGAAGAGCATACCAGTTTGTGATCAAATTCAGGGAAATGGGAAAGGTTCCTAACAGTACATGGGGTCAGATGTGCAACCCTGTTTATTACTATATAATATAATAAATTTTATATTATCATCCCACAATATCCTATTGAGTTACTAGAAAGCTTGTGTAATCTTGAGATGTATTCTTTTTCCTTACTTCTATCAAGTGTTTGGGGTTCTGTTTACATAATACTGTAATTTTGCCAAATATTGTGCTAAACGTGTGACTGCTCTCACTCTAACTATTTCTGGAAAGTTCTGTAGCATCCTGTTTGGAGCAGTTCTTACTCCAAGCAGTTTGTACACTCTAAATTCCTATCTACCCCTTTGGCCGTTTCTTTTATTTATATTTTTATACTTAATTGTTGTTATATTTGACCAACACATGAAGTACTTACTGTTTTTTTTTTTCTTTCCTTTTAATAACCTTATCGGTTTTAGGCTAATTGTGTGGTGCTGCTACACGTTAGTCCTCACAGAACCACAGGAATGTGGGCATCTCGAGGGTGTGAATCAGAGAAACACGGCTACATCTGCATGAAAAACAAAGGTAACTCTTACTCGTCTCAATCTCGATTGCTTGTCTGGGTTTTGTTTTTCATCAGATGTAGGATATGATCCTACATCCTGTCTGTGTTTTAATAATCATGATAAATGGTCATATGTTGAGGACTCCAGTATGTAAAGAATGTGTGTGTTCACATGTTTTATGTCAGACCCTGGTATTGCCCCTGGTGTGGACCCTCTTCCTCCTGTTACTGAGGGACTGCTGGAGTTTAAGGGCAAACAATACCGTATCTTACAGGCACAGCTCAACTGGGAGGGGGCTCTGCATGTGTGTGAGTCCATTAATGGCAGTCTGGCCTCGGTGCGAGACCCACAGCAGCAAGCATACCTCACGCTACTACTCAATGTCCTCCGCAAGCCTGCCTGGATTGCACTACACAGTGATGGGGTGAGTGTGTGTGTGTGTGTGTGTGTGTGTGTGTGTGCTCTTTGGTTTGCAAATGTCATGCTAAATGTTTAAATGTCAAGCCAAAAGTGCGAATGATACTTTGTATCTCTAGAGCCGTGGATACAAATGGCTGGGAGAGGAGGAAGTAACTTTTAGCAACTGGCGTGATGGAGAGCCCAATCTGATGGCTGGGTGTGGTCACATGTCCACCAGTGGCCAATGGACTATGTCATCCTGTAATGCAAAACTGGATGCGACTATCTGTGAAATGAATCCAGGTATATTGTGTTTTGAAAATAAATATTGTAACGGTATGGTCATACCTGTCAGATTTATGGTAATCCCAAGATTTTCACTTAATCAAATTCATAATTACCAGTTGATGACATACTGGCATCATGCTACAGTGAAACCTTGGATTGTGAGTAACGCGGTTCGCGAGTGTTCCGCAAGATGAGCAAAGATTTTTAAGTCTTGGTTTTACGAGTATCGAGTATCATGTATCACGCATGCGCTTCTTATTTTGACCCCGAGCAACCCGTGATCACAACTGAGCCAATGTTTTTTCTCTCTCTTGCGCTGCGGAATTGTGGGTAATCGTCTCCCCTGCTGGGTC
>JAQMYJ010000008.1:8999746-9014600 GCA_030014305.1 Clarias laeviceps
TAAAAGTAAAGTGCAGGTTAATTTGTTTTATTTTTACTTTATATTTTGTGTTAATTATTTTTATGTATTTATTTTTTGGGAGCTGTGGAATGAAAAATTTGAGTTTCCATTATTTCTTATGGTTTCAATTCGATTTGGTTTACGAGTGTTTTGATATACAAGCCCGCTTCCAGAATGAATTATGCTCGTAATCCAAGGTTCCACTGTATATGACTAAACACCAAAATCAGTTCTAAAGTTAATGTATTTAGGAGTATCATGCAAGTATTAGTAGTATATTAGGAGAATATTCTCCATCATCTTTTATCATTGACCATACAATCAATAACATTGTGTGACCTTATATCTAAAAAACTTTTTAAATATTGAAACAACATATTTCATTATAAGACATGGACACCTCTGAGCCATCACATTGATTCTATTTACTAGAATTATGATATGACATGATCATACTTTAAGGTTACACCTCTTAAAGGTAGTTTAGCACTTCGAACATTCAAAGTATAATGTTTTATGTTTGCTGCACCTTGTTCTCTGTCAGAGCGAGCAGTAGATCACAGGTGGATGTATCAAGGTCACTGCCTACAGAAAGTCGGAAATTGGTCCTGGATCCCATTCAGAAACCACTGTTATGCATTTAACCTGAACCAGCTGCGGCTACAGCACGAGGCCGACCGCACTTGCAAGAAAGGTAATGCTCGCACCTGTATAGTACTGTGATAAAGTCTTGAGGTGCCCCTCATTTCTTCATATTTGCTTCCACAGAATCAGACTTTCTAGGAATCTTTTTATGTAGTCTTGAGGAATAGTTTAATTTTTTGGCTCGAAATTTCAGTGGAGTCTCTGTATCTAAGCAGTTTCAGAGGAATGTTTTTTGCTTGTTAAGCCGAAAAGGGACCAATTAATCATTCATAATCACAAAACCCATCCCACTTAAGGTGTGAACCAGTGAGGAACAAGTGCAGATAATGGCCTTAAGCTGATTAATATACTGGTCATGCTGAATGCTGAGTGATTAGAACAGACGAGAGGGAAAATGAGGTTGCTGCTGAGGTTGTTACATAAACAAACAAAAAAACATTTATCTTTATGCACTTTGTCGCATGTCACAGTAAATCATGTTTCCATTTCTTTAATTTAATCTACACAGTTTCATTTCATTTAGTCCCATATTTTACTATTTACTAAACAATTTAACAAAGGTCCCCCAAAGCGTACTTGTAGTGTTCCAGCGGAAAAAAAAACACTCAGATAATGCATTTTTTATACCTCAGACTCCCTTTGTTTCACACCTCCTCTGAACGTGCCTTGTCAGTGTGTATGTAAATGAGCTCCTGCTGAGCCACATCCCTGCCAGAGAACAGCAGAGCTGAGCAACAAGCTGGGGAGGGTTTCCATCATATGAGTTCACATTAGGGGGAAAATGTAATTGCCTTGTTTAAAGTCTTGTACTTTTAAAAAATGGAAAAAAAAAAAAAAACCAGGGAATGTTTTTGTTTATACACGCACACTGGAGACCCATATTTTGCATAATAGGTCGACTTTAAGGTTTCCACCACAAAAGAAATGTATTTGATTCCTTCATTACTTAACTGACTTATTTACCTATTCTGCATTACGTGTCATTAACAGTGATTAAGCTGTAAAATAATAAAGACCATGTACAGATAATATGCACAGCTGCATCGTGCATATGTCTAGACATATATACATAAATAGCAGACGAGGTGGTAGATAGTGTAATCTTTTTTTTTTTCTTCTTCCGTCTTTCTCTCAGTGGGAGCGGAGCTACTGTCAGTGCTGGATGAGACCGAAAATGGTTTTGTATGGTTGCAAATTCAGAGCTACCAGGATCAGGCTTTTGGTGCCTGGCTCGGCATGACCTTCAATCCCAAAGGTAACCTCCGCATGTCCATCCATCCATCCATCCATCCATAGTGATACATTCCACCTGCAATAACTTGAGCCAATACCTAAGACTAACAAATAATATTGATTCAGACACAACTTAATTTGAGTTCAAATTTTACATTTGAATTAAATTAATAGCCGAGTCAGTTATTCCGTATGTTAATTATGTCAGTCATTCTGTATTTTAGTAACTCCTGTTTTGATCTAATTGCGTGAATAGGAGGCAGCCTACAGTGGCCAGACAGTTCCATGGTGGAGTACACTAACTGGGAGCAGCAGGATGGTAATCTGAGCATGCTCTCGGCTAACAGCTGCTTCTGGGTACAGAGTAATACAGGACTCTGGAAACCTGGATCCTGCAAGAACCGCACACATGGAGTCATCTGTAAACGGCAGCGAGGTAGGGTTTTAAGTCACACATGCTACACTTAAATCCAGTGATCTATGGCCAAATATACACAAGAGTGAGGTATATGTTTCTCTCTTGTTTGGAAAGACAGAGAAAGATAACCAGTGAACTGTCAACAATGACGAACGTTGACAAGGGAAACTGGTCTGGTCTGATCCCACAAAAGAGCTCCAGTAACACAGATTGCAGAAAAAAGATAATGCTGGATATGATAGAAAGGTGTCGGAACACACAGTGCACCACGGCTTGCTTTGTATATGGCTGTTGAGCTACAGACCAGCCATAGTGCCCATGCTGACCGTTTTCCCCTGCCAAAAGCACCAACAGTGGGCACATGAGCATCAGACCTGGACCCTACAGCAACTTAGTCTGATGAATCATGCTTGGATGGCCAGGTGCATGTGTGTCACTTTCCTAGGGAAAAGATAACACCAGGGTGCACTAGGGGAAAACAGCATAGAAACCTTGGGTCCTGGTGTTCATGTGGATGATACCTAAGCACATGCCGACTATGTACAACCCTTCATGGTGACAGTATTCCTTATTGTCAATGGCTTCCTTCAGCAGAATAAAGCATCCATCACAGTAATTGTGTCAACTTAGATGACTTAAAGGATCTGCTGCTAACGCCTATGACATATTAGACAGGTGTTTTTTATATGTCTGATCGGTGTAAATGTTCCCTTATTATTATTAGTTAGAGAAGCAATAAGGTATTAGAACGTGTTCATCATAATATAAACCTGTCATTTAAATTACAGTGAGTACAATAAGAGGCTAGCTGCTATGGAGAATTCATTAGCACCTTCTGACCAATCAGATTCATGAATTCTGTAGTGTTGTGGTATAAACAACAATAGTATGGCACACCAGGTTTCGTTCACACAATTTGAATAGGTTTAATTTGATTGAGTTTAGTTATTACACCAAAATATGAATATTAATAATAATAATAATAATAAGAAGAAGAAGAAGAAGATGATGAATGGTGTTAAAGTAAAGCTAAATTTAAAAAAAATAAATAGAGGAAATTTAATTGAAAATGTAAGAAACATTGAACTCTTTGGAGATCAAGTGGATTTTGATGCAGGATTAAAATATGTAGAGTGAACGTGATGTTGTGGTGGAGAGATGGAGTTAAACGTTCAACCAGATAAAATCTTGTCACTTATGTTATAGCATTTTACTCATATTCTGATTTCCTTTTTTTCCCTATAGGACCAGAGGCTTCTGTCGTAACAGGTAAAGTGCTATGTTTACTCAGCTACGTCTCTTATAATCCTTATCACTAATCAAAAGAGTGTTATCCAATGCAGAAAATGTTTAAAATCATGGTTCCTGATAATAATTAGTATACTATCTTTTTGTCCTTGTTTCTGTAGCTGATGTAGACCATCTTCCTGCTCTTGTTCTAATACTTCTGGCCGTGCTGGTCCTGATCGCCCTCATCGTGGGCGGAGTTTATCTATATCGCAGGAAGAGCTCTGGCTCTGGCGGATCCTATGAGGGCGCACGTTACAGTCGCACTAACCTCTCCCCATCTGAGGAGGCAGAGAAAAATATCCTGGTGTCGGACATGGAGCTAAACGAGCAGGGGGAATAATAGAGGCTGCTTTATGAGTGACTCAGAAAACTGGTCTGCACACACGAGGACTAATTGAACTGACTTCATGTTTTGTTTTGTTTGGAGTTTTTTTTTTTTTTTTGTGGTGACATTTAGAAAGCTGTGTGGAGCGCAGCAGATGTCAATCAAACACTAAGGTGGACCTCCACCCTTATTTCGACTGTTGCGTCATACCTGCACACCAACCAGATCAGAATTTGAATCCACCAGTTTAAAAATCGGCTAAAAGTGGCTGATATGCACATAGTGGTTTTTTTTTTAGTCTTCACGTTAACTCTTTTCGGAAAATTCAGTTTATATCCATGTATATGTTCCGTAGTAAACATCTGGTTCATCATGTTTTTAGTATTGCAAAAAAGAACGACATAAAGTGACAGCTCAGATTTCCAAATTCACATACACACACACACACACACACACACAATTGCACCAAAGTGTTATACCATAGCAGTATTTTTGCAGACTGTAACTGTGACGTGGTTCTATTTTTTACTTTATTTGTCTTTTTGATTTGCCTCCAGCAAAAAGGAGAATTAATTTTTGAGTCCACAAATCATCTGCCTGTAGATTTGTCCCCCCCTTCCCCCCCATTTTCATGTCGATTTTTTTTTCTCAACTCTTTGCTTTCTCTGTTTCTCTTTATCCTTCCAGCTGAATGCTGGGTGCTGTCTGGATGCGATAATCATAGTGATTAGAGATGAAAGGAATTGATAGCATGTGGAGCGTTTGACAATGCAGAGGCGAGGCAGAGACACGGAGAGAACGCTGGGGGTAGAAATGAGCTGTGTGGCTTAAAGAATGAGAGTAATTTAAAGGTCTTTTCAGCGTGGCTGGTGCTAGTTAAAGCACAACTGTGCTGCTGAGATTAGCTGCCGCTTGGCTCGATTTGGGATCTTTTCTTTTTTTCAAGTGCTGTTTAGCAATGCATTCTTTTCAAAGTTTACAAAAATGATCTGTGGAATGTAGCTACAGCTACTAGCTTGCTGACTTTTTTTGTTTTTCCTTTTTTTTTTTCACTCATGAAATATTGATTCATAAAAGTCAAGCTGTTCCTTATCTTTCGAGCCATTCTTGTTTCTTGTTTTTACTTTGTCTTACTAACATTCAAGGGATTCAGTTGCATTTTTTTTTCACTTAATTCTGTTTTCTCTTACTGCTTTTGGCAAAGGCGTGGGGTTGAAAAGGTGCTGCGGCCAACTGTGGAATGTCGAGTCAGCAAGAGGATCAGGTGTGGAACCAATTTTAGCTTCTGAGAAACGAGAGAGAGAGAGGGAGAAAGAGACAGAAGGAGTTGTCATGAAGAACGAAAAGAAGGGGCAAAAGAGCCTTTAGGTGAACAGGACTCAGGAGATACAGTATGTGCAAGTTCAAGTGGAAACGTCTCTGCAGTGCCTCCGGAGGACACTCTGTGTCATTACATTAAGAACTCTTCTTTGACAGAAATAGATATTTTATGAGCATTTGATCACTATGTGCATGTTAATCATGTATCTTATAGCACAATAACTGGCCAGTAGTGTACGTATATATATATATATATATATAAAATCAGCTCCGGGCATGGTCTTGTTCATTGTTGGAGGTTCTGTCACGATGCAGTCATCCTGAGTCATACTACACTTCCAGACTTTGATAAAAGGCCATTTCCTCAGCAGAGCAACTGCCACGTAGGCGAGTTTCAGTGCACAGTTTTTTTTTTTTTTTTATAGCTTCCCACTTCATACAGCATTTTGCAATAATCCTTTCCAGGATTCTTATTCTTTGCATTTTATCAACTTTTGACCAGGAAATTTTTCTTTATTTGTAAAATTAGTAAAAAATCTGAGCTGCAAGATCGTAAATGATTTTATAATTGGTTGAGATTTCAGTCACCACTGTTTATGGCAATTGATTTTTATTTTGTTTTTTTAACTATACATGTTGTTTGAGAACAAAATGGCAGCATCTAAATGGCAGTGTCTTTTTTTAAGGTTATTTGCAACAGTTCACTATTACAAGAACAGCTAAAGCCAAAGTAGTAAAATCTAGAGCATTTAAGCAAATTTTAGCAAGCAAACCTACACTATATGGACAAAAGTATTTGGCCAAATCTGTTAATTATTAAATTTCAGGTGTTTCAATCCGCCCTTTATCCCCAGTGAAGGGCAATCTTAATGACATCTTGGACAATGCTATGCTTCCAACTTTATGGCAACAATTTGGGGAAGGCCATTTTTTATTCCAACATGAATGCACAAACCAAGGACTATAAAGACATGGCTTGATTAGTTTGGTATGGAAGAACTTGACTGGCCCGCACAGAGCCCTGACCTCGAGCACCTTTGGAATGAACTGGGATGGAGATTGCCAGGCCAGACCTTCTCATCCAAAATCTGTGCCTGGCCTCATAAATACTACCACGAATTCATACAGAAACACTGCAAAATCTTGTGGACAGCCTTCCAAGAAAAGTGAAAGCTGTTATAGCTGCAAAAGGGGGACCTCCATATTGTATGTATTGTACAGTATGTACAACTTCCAAGTGTATGTATTTAGATACAATGCTCTTGCAGGTTTGGCCAAATACTTTTGTCTATATAGTGTATAATGCTAGAAATGCAACAAGGTTAGAAAACATGCTATGATTTTAGAAATGGTTAGTATTTATTTATTTTACTGAATTTCATGAGATAATTATTCTGCTTTTCCACACTGACACAAGCTGGCTAGCTAGTGTCTTACAGTGAGTATACTTAGCTTAACCTTATAGCTAGTGGACTAGCTTACTCTGGTTATGACCAAAACATCCAACTTGAAATGCTAATTCCTGAGTCTCCTATTTATTTTTTCCCCTTTTAGTGTTTTTTTTTTTAATGAGCTTAAAAAAAAATAATAATAATGGCATTCAGAGGCTTCTAAGCTAGCTGCCTAAATTACTAGCTAAATGACAAGCTGGCTAAGATAGCTCAATGACTAGCTGGCTAAAACCTTCAAAAATAACCCATACATCCTGGACACTAAGCTGTGAATTGAACCTGGTCAGTAAGCATTGATTAGTTTTCTAGCCTCATACACAGATCATTAAAATCATCTGTTGTTTCATAACAAATAAAAAAAATTCTATTGTTTGTCTTCCATGCGTAAGGCAGACAGCCAATATAATATGAGACTAATAATAAATGGATTATGACCTTTATTGAACATTTATGAAAGTGGTAGGGATTTATAACTGAAGGTTTTGCCACCAAGTCTTCAGGACAGATTAGTTGGTATCTTCAAGGCTGATGAGGGAACACCTCTTTAAAGCTGCTGGAATGTAAGCAATAACAGAAAATAAATTTCTAGAAATGTTCGAATACATTAAATACAATTAAAACATCACATCATTCATTAGTGATTGGGGAAAAATTTTAATCATTGAAAATTGTTGTGCTATAATAAGAACATGCTGTTTATTAAAAAAAAAATTCCCTTTCACACCAATCCACATCACATCATTATGTTTTAGTTCTGACATATCAAATATTTTTTTAAATAATTGTTTTACCATAATTATTTACATAATGGCTTGTTTTTCCCAGCCTGTGATGACGCCCCCTGCTGGCTGTGGGGCACATAACAGCCACTTAGTTTACTTAGGAGATGGCTGGCCGTGCTGTGATTCATTTAACAATGTTTAATTGTTAGTATTGGAAATTCTGCTAGAAATGACTGTGACACAATTAAGCAGGTAGCATTACTGTTCGCTAATACCTTCATGTCCACTCCAGCTGTAGAAGAAGCCTTTATTTGTCACATAACATCACAACACAATGAAATTCTTTTCCACATACCCCAGTTTATTTGGTAGGTAGAATCAGAGAACAGGGTCAGCCATGATACCACACCCCTGGAAAAGATAATGGTAAGAGCCGTGCTTTAGGGCCCCAAAACAGTGGTTTTCGGCAGTGCTGGGGCTCGAACCTACTTGTACATTGACTTTCTGAACAGTAACCCAGAACAGTAAACATTGAGCCACCACTTCCTATAATTGGTCCTGTTAGATTACACATGAAACACGACAAAATAACATTGAACATGAGCACAGAAGAGATGAGGTTGTGACAGAATTACTGGCCGTGTTATGTACTGTTATGACTTGCAGTAGAGGCAAAACAATGTCTTGTGCAACGTGATTCTGGATATGGATGAACTCATTAGCTGAGATCAGTGGATCATCAGTGTTGGTTTTGATTTTAGGAAAGCAAAGTGTTGCGTTTATATTTTTCACTTTTTATTTCTCAGAAGGAGCAGATGAATTGACAGTTTTCTGTTTTTCCAATATGCATCTGTTGTCTACTTGCTTTAAATATTTTTTTGTTTTTCATATGAAACGAATAAAGTATATGTTGGCTATGCGGCAGTCTACAGATTGATGTTCCCGTGATCAGTTTTCTGTTCTGTTGACATTCCTGCTCTGTGGTGTACAGCTCCTCATGCTGAGTCCCTAGATTTTTCTTTTAAATTTGAATTTCTATCTAGAGAGATCATATGAACTGTCTCAATATAAAAAAAAGAAAAAACTGTAATCTTTTTTTGACTCTTGCTAAGAAACACCATCAATGCCAGTACAGCACTTCATGTACAGGCAAAAGAAACTTGAAAACTTATTTTAAGGGCTGATGTTTGACCAGACTTGCACGGTGTTCGTGATTCACTGATGTGTAACCAGTTGAATTGTGATGGTGCAGACATCTTTCATCTGTTCATGGCAGGCTGAATTTCACATTGATAGCTTCCTTTCAAACCAGTGGCCCTCTTAGTTAAAAAAAAAAAAAAAAAAGGGCTCAAAAGAGAGTCTCTTCTTTGTGACACCCCTTATTACTGGCTACCAGGACCCAGGTGTTTACCTCAGCAGTAATCTTCACCTCCAGACTCTGACATCATCATGATGCCACAGGTTTAAAGGCTTATATATCAAATTATAAGAAGTGCTTACTTAGATATACAGTGGGATACGGCTCCAATGGTGTTGGTTTTTTTCTAATTATAATTAAAAATAAGTAGAAAGTTTTCTTAAAGAAATAATAAAAACAAAAAAGGAAATGTTCAAACTTTTACATTTTCAAGGTTTTGTAGGATTTTGGTCTCTGATTAAATTTAAATTTAAGTCAGATGTTTCTTGAGACACTCCCATGGTTTCAATCTAAAAATAATCTTCAACTTTTACATAAACTTGTGGAGTCTATGAAAATCCAGCTTGAGCATATGCTATCATTAAAGCAAACAGGAGGCATGCCAAATATATCCTTTTTTTTTTTTTTTTTTACTTTTCACTCATATTATTGCTGATAATGTCATTTGTAATTGAACATTGACATAAATGTGCATAAAAATGACCTGGATGACTGAAAGACTTTAGAAACTTTGGTATACAGGTGTTATTTTTAGCACTACTCTATATACATATTATAAACCACTCTTGTTTAAAGTAAGAAGTAGTTAATGAACAGGGTAAAGGGGTCCTTTTAAAGCTGGTTCAATTTTGAAATAATGTCATTTGAATTGAGTCATCTTTTTTTGTAAAGTACACAATAGTTCTTAACAATAGTGAATCATATTTAAGTTATTCGGTCATTGTAAAAACATAACTTCAACATGCATGAGAGTAAAAACACACTCCTGCATGGATATGAGAAAAACACAAACTCCAGCATGCATGAGAATAAAAGCATCCATTTGTGCATGCATGAGAGTAAAACTACACACTCTCACATGCAAGAGAATTAAAGCACACACTCTTGCATGCATGAGACTAAAATAATAATAATTGAGTACCTAATTAATCCCAAAGGGAAATTGAAGATTTTCACCTATCCCAGTTAGGAAACTGGGGTCAGAGCACAGGATCAAGGAGCAGATAGGGTTAAGGCTCAAAAGTGGCAACTTGGACAAGCTGGGGCCCTATTCTTCCAATCAGAAACCCAATAACCTACAGACTTAACTGTTTGAACCACCACTGAAACCCCTGCTCTAGTCTCCCATGCATGAGAATAAAAACATTCACTCTTGCATGCATGAGATTAAAAACACAATCTCCATTATGCATGAGAGTAAACACACACACACTCTCTCTCTCTCTCTCTCTCTCTCTCTCTCTCTCTCTCTCACATGCATAAGAGTAAAACACCCACTTTTGCAAGCATAAGAATAAAAACACAAATTCCCCATGCATGAGAGTAAAAAACATGCACTACCACATGCCTGAGAGTAAAAACACTCACTTGAGTAAAACCACCCATTCATGCATGCATGAAAGTAAAAACACCCACTCCCACCTGCATGAGGATAAATAACATCTATTCCATCATGCATGAGAGTAAAAGTCACCACTTCCACCAATATTTGAGCAAAACCTCCAGCTCATGTAACCTTTTTATTGGCACTGAGGTTGAAGCATAAATACCAATGAATATAGGCTGTTTCTTTGATTGAGACGCCTATATGTTATGCAGACCCGAAAGCTGTCTAAACTACATGATTGACAAGCAAAATGTGTCTAGGTCATGTTAATTTAAGGAGAAACATCACCAAATTATAAAGGATGTATTTTAAGTAAAATGTTTGACCAAATTTACTAAAGCAAATGGGAAACAAAGGCAACAGACTGTGTACACGTACGTACATTCTGTGCAGGAGTAATGCACATGCTGGCTAAAAAACAAAACAAAAAAAACCCCGATAAACTATTATCTGAGTACACTGATTGAGGATGATGATATTGAGGACCACAACACTGAGTCAATCACAGACTTTCACCACTAGGGGGCAGAATATACTTACAGAGATAACTGCCCTTAACTTTGACAATGCATTGGAATGGACAAGGGGTTTGAAATGAAATGCCACTGCTTGACCTAATGGCTGCATCATTATACCAAATCCATAAAATATACAACTTTATGGATGGAAATGTGGATGTGGACCAGACCATGCAATAATTCCTCACTGCAGAGTGCTACTTTAATGTGGTGTTTATTTGTGTGTCATGTTATTCCCTAATCTCAAAGCAAATCAAACAGAAGTGCTTGTTTCAGCAGTGTACTGCTGTAGCTTTCGCTGTGTTCTCCTGCATCTGCAGCCAACCATGTGCTTTGCGGGCATGTTTGTTCTAAACTGCCATGTCAGACCTGTCTGAGTTCAGATAGGAAGAGAAATGAACAGAGACAGGGAGAGCTTCTTGATAATCTGTGTGTAGATGTTTGACGACAGGTTTCGTATGGATCCTGTGAGCACCCAGCAGTGAGATTAGACTAGATCATGTTTGTTTTATAGTTGCACTCAGCAGGCATTATGTGTACGAGTATGAGTGTGTGTATTGGAGGGTTGAGTGGCTGCTGATGGTGTTCCAGGAGCTTCATTAAGAGCCTAATTAAAAAGACAGACACGCACACAGAGTAAAAGAGCAGACAAGTGTCTTAAAGGAATATGCTAGCATTTCTTAACCTGATCTCCATCCATCACATCTGAAGTATACGTGTGATGATAGGACATGATTCCCTGCAATGAGAAAATAATGCAAGACCTATTAACCCAAGGGCAGTTGTAGACGTCTCTTAAAAATGTTTAAAATATGAGACAATAAAATGCAAATTTTTATACAAATAAATGTTTTAGAATGAGATTGATCCTAAAACCTTATATATGTAAAATGAGATAAATCCATTCTGGCAGTTTTGAGGAAAAACAAGTTACAGAAAGTAATACCAACTAATTTTGTGCATGTTTTCTTCTAGTCACAAGAGTCTGTGATGGGACACATTGGGCATGGAACCCCTTGCCCTTCACCTACACCCCCACCAACTGGCTGAAATATGCCACCACACTAAAGTAAAACATTTGCTGTACAGACATTATGGCTGGCAAAATCAACAGTCAAGAACTTTTAATATGTTAGACAATGTCGTTAATCCAGCATCGTTTTGTCCTTTCCTGAGGTTCCACTATTGTGGTTGTAATGGTAATCATCATGTTGATGAAGATTCTCAGTCATTCGAGTAAAGTTATCTAGAAGGTAAGTCACATCAACAGGACTTCTTTTGTAGGTTTGAAACGTTTTGCCACTCATTCAAGTATCTTCTTCAGTCTGAGACAGGTTGGGTAGGGACCCCACATATATTGTCCATGAGCAGTTTCCCACCTGAATAGGCTCATTGATGTACAATAGAGAAGGTGAGAATGAAGGTGAGTTGCTAAGATGTGATGGTCATGCATCTTATACTCCTCTGTGACCCCATAAGGAAGGTTGTTATGTTTGGCCTCCTTGGTGGACGTGTGTAGTGTTCTTAATCCTCCTGAGGATGGATAAAAGGGCAGCATGAAAAATGGGAGACAGGTCGTGCTTGAGGCCTCTGTTGGGGAAAGGGTTTACAGTTTCTAGTGAGAAATGGCGCATGGAGGATATATTTAGGGTCCCTAACCAACCCTTCTCACACTGAAGCAGCTAGTTAGGTGTGTAGCAAAAAGGTAACATGACTCATTCCAGTTAGTGATCGTTATAGTTCTTCTGGAGGGTACTACCACTGTTGGCCGCTAGTGGCATTCCCTGTAAAATACCAGTCAGCAAGGCAGTGGCTCTCCGAAGTGTTTTTGCCATTTGCATGTCTGGAAATTTCATTAATCTGCTCTGTGTCTGGTGGCACAGTGACTTAGTGGTTAGCGCTGTCGCCTTGCATCTCCAGGGTCCGGGTTCGATTCCCTCCTTGGGTCTGTGTGCATGGAGTTTGCATGTTCTCTCCATGCTTGGTGGGTTTCCTCTGGGCACTCTGGTTTCCTCCCATAGTCCAAAGTGAGACTCTGAGTGAGTGAGTGTTCTGTATCCTTTGGTTTTGAAGGTTTTAAAACAGGTTGATGAATAGTTGACTACTATTCATCAACCTGTTTAGGGTACTAAAGTCAGTTTAGACTTGTTTAAGTGGCATGCAATAAAATAAATAAATAAATAAATAAATAAATCTATTGAATTCTAATATGCTTGAGCACTTATGTTATGTGACACTTATGCTATGTGTCAAATACCTAACTTTTTAAAACATTATTTTTTACCTATTTTCTAAGTTTCGATCACTCCACCTCCAACAGGTTCATCACCATTACATAAATTATCCTACAGTTTAGAGACAGTAATATGTTGATTCAGTTTTAATTTAAAGAATACTATATAATAATTAATAGCAGATTAACAGCTATAATTGGACTTTGCATGTTCTCTCGTGCTTGGTGGGTTTCCTCTGGGTTCTCCAGTTTCCTCCCACAGTCCAAAGATACATGCAGATTAGACTAATTGGCATTCCCAAATTGCCCGTAATGTGTTAGTGAATGTTGACTGGAGGTCCTACCACGTCGTACAAAATGGGAATGAATCCAGTGGTCACTATTGGCCTCCATGGTCCCTAGTTGGACAACAGAGGTTCCTAGATGGATGGATGGATGGATGGAATAGCTATTATAATTATTAACAAATTCATGCTTAGATTGTTTTATTTTGCAGTGATTCAAACTGGCAGCAAATTAGAACAAGATAAAAATGTTGAGTTTTGTTGCCTACAAGATCGTTTTAAATTGGCTGTTAGAGATCATGAGTAACGTTAAAAACAATACCAAATGTTTAGTTTACAGTGCATCATCAGCCTCCTCCTCTACCCCATCAGTGGCTGACAACAACACCTTTTAACACCCACCAAAATAATAATGGCCGACAAAGATGATAAACCACAAATGTAACACAAATCTGCTGCTTTTAATGTCATAATACCATAACCATTATATACTTCCCACAAATATAGTAGTACTTGGGAAGTGTATTAAGTTGGCGGAATTATTATATAAAAAGCTGCAATTTTGTATTATGTTTGTGGTTTATTATGTTTGTTGGCTGTTATTACTTAAGCAGGTGTTATGTGCCTCATCATAAAACTCAATGGGTGCTGGGGAAATGGCAATAGCATTTAATATAAGTTAAATGTTCTTTTCTTGGCTTCAACTACACGCATTTAGTTTTTCGCAGTGAAAAAGCAATTTTGCTGGAAGCTTTATTGATCATGTGACATCAAACTGGCTTTTATTAATTGTATTTCATTTGGCTTTGAAAAGCAGTTGTTGTTCACTGTTGTGTTTGTACCTTTAAAGGAAGGATTTATTGCTGTTTTTGCAAAACAATATTTTGGTTATAGATCACCAAGATTATAGATAATCAGGATTATAGATATGTGTCTAAGCAAAAAAAAAAAATAAATAAATAAATAAATAAAGCAAAACATATTATTGAGTTAATGTGGTTTGGTTTATGTGGCTTCTGATCTGACCTCAGAAACACAGGATGGCTTTAAACCTCCCCTGTTTGTGACTGGCTCAAATTACACATTGTTGGTTGCAACCAGATTTCCAAATTCTGCTTCCTTTGTTGGCTCACTGTTGTGAAAAGCAAAGCAGAGAAATCATTGTGTGATAAGCCTCTACGTAGGATGGAAAATGAAGGCTTTCTGCCTTCCCAAAGCTCCTTATTGACCTTTGCAAAACAAATGTTTTTATTTCATATGTAGGCTATATTTAAACATAAATGGCTTCCAAAGGTCATGAGTTCAAACTCTGGCAATACCAAGATGCCACTGTTGGGCCTTGACAAGAGCTTTAATGCTTGACCGCTAATGTGTTCCTTTTCTCAGGTGTAAGTCACTTTGCAGATGAACATAAGCCAAATGGGTAAATAAATATTACCAAAATATGTAGTCAGTGACTTAGTGTAGCTCTAAGACTACAAGGGAAGCTCCGCTTCCTCTATGTCAGAAAATAAATGCTCATATATGCACTGTTGTATTTATATTGGTTTTAATAAAAGTGCGCTAGAACGCGTTCAACTTCATGACTAGCTCGTTCAGAATCAGGTATTT
>JAQMYJ010000008.1:9016847-9030556 GCA_030014305.1 Clarias laeviceps
TTCCGTGATTTATGTTCTATTCTGAATAAAATATTGACATTTGCCATCTCCACATCATTGCATTCAGTTTTTATTCAGGTTTGTACAATCTTACTGGAGACTACATATCCCATGATCCATCGGTTCTCAGGTCCTTTGATTCACCAATGAAGACGGCACTTGCCCTGGATAACAAGGTCAGTAAATACACAAACATAAATCATTTAAAAAGGAAAATGCATGCATTAGATTGCAAGAGATTAGATGCGACTTTAAAAAATATTTTATTCATTTAGCCACCTTGAGCAATTCAAACTATACATGTTTATGTCTTATGGAAAGCTCACAACCCCAAAATGTTCTAAACTAAGTGCTAGGTGTCTGCGGATGTTGGGTCGGGGCACGAGAATCGGACAATAGCTGTGTGACCAGAATTACACTGGGCACAAGCCAATTTTCCCCTCTTTTATCCAGTTGCTGTTTTTGTGATCAGAAATTAACATGCCTGCCATGACTTTGATAGAGCAGTGCAACAGGAGGGAAGATTTAAAATCATAGTGGTATTTTTAATCCAAAATTGCATTTACAATTGCTTTTTTATTGCCAATCAAGAAGTCTTACCCACTTGCCCTTTGCGTTTTTCATACATACATACATTTTTAATGTGGGATTTTCTTCAAAAAGATGCTTTAAAGATTTATACTTTGAAAAACTTCAACCTTTCTTTAGTCGATCTTACTCCAGAAAGACTACGATGCTTGCACTGGAAATCTTTTTCAACATACTGTTTGACTTCATAGTGTACAGTCGTGGATCTACAAAGTACAGATTTATAATTCCCAGCAGTGCATGGATTCCTTTATAAAGCTAGTTCCTTCAATGTATCTTCCTTGTGTTGTTTCAGGAATTTTTCTTTGATCACGTCGCCTCTGGCTTGTTCATTATGAATCTACATAACAAAATTTTGAAAAGCAGCTTTTTGCCTGTTTTTTTATGTTGGTGTTTTACAAGAAAGAACAAATGATCTAATTATGGCCACTATATCAAACACATTATTATGCACTAAACATCATCAAAGAAACAGGATAAAAAAAAAAAAAAAAGTCTAACAGAAAGTTAAATAGCAATCTTAACCAATTTTTTATGTGATTACATAGACAAGGATTCATGAGACAAGAATACATACTGTATTTGTTGTTGTTTTTTTCCTTCAATTATTTCCACTAAAATACCAATATTAAATCTACAAAAGAAAAAAAAATTATAGATTTTTTTTTTATGAAAAGACCTGTATGTTTAACAGTATGTCTATCCTCACCTTCTGATTATACAATTACATTATGCATCTTCGAGATCATTCCTGTCCTAATTGTAGTGAAAATATCAAGTATACTGTATATCTGACACGAATGCAAAAGAAATATCTTGTGCTTTCATTTTTTTTTCACAATATGATTAACTCTGGCGGCATGCTGGCTTAGTGGCTAGCAATGTCGCCTTGCACCTCCAGGGTTGGGGTTCTACTCCTGCCTCAGGTCTGTGTGTGTGGATTTTGCAGGTTCTCCACATGTGTGGTGGGTTTTCTCCAGGTACTCTGGTTTCCTTCCACAGTCCAAAGACATGCAGATTAGGTTAATTGGCATTCTCAAATTGCTCGGTGTGTGTGTTTGTGTGTGTGTGTGTGTGTGTGTGTGTGTGTGTGCCCTACAATGGATTGGTGTACCCCGCTTTGTGCCCAAAGTCTTCTAGGATAGGCTCCCATAAGCGTTATTAGAAGATGAACAAATGACTAATAAATTATTAATGCTTTCCATTCATATTGCATTAAGAGCTTCAGTTAATGTGTATAACAAACATTTTGGTGAAAATACGTATATATGTGACTTTAGGGCTGGGCTGGTTTGAACATTTCAGAAGTAAGCACAATTTTTGTTGACAGAAACACCTAGTTGACTAGTTATAGTAATTCCAATAACCACTCTTTGCAACCATGCTGAGCCAGAAAAGCATCTCAAAACACAGAACATGTCAAATCTTAAAGTGGATGTACTACAACAGCATAAAACATACTTGTCTGCAAAGAACAGAAGGCAGACAGACAACAAGATGTTCAGCTAACTTCTGCACTGTATCTGCCAGTTGGGTAGACGGCACGAGGTCACATTGGGTACAGATCAAAGCTTTTTGGTGTGAATAAGATTCAAGATTAGATGTTGATTTGTTTACTTATGCCAGAGGGTGAATCGAAGTGGTTGCACTTGTTACATGCTATTAAAACACGGATAAAGCCAGAACATCAAAATGCAAACTCAATTGAAACTCATTACGCCTTTGTGTGTTCTGATCATTTATATTATATATTTATATAACAATATTGCATCATTACTAAGGATCATTTAAGGACATTTAAGGAGATACAGCACTCTGATTGTGCTGGAAAGGCAGAAGGGTAAGGGTGTCTGTGTGTGTGTGTGTGTGTGTGTGTGTGTGTTGTCCAGACAGCTGCTGTCCACCGTTGCAATGTTGCAGTTGCCATTTTGAAATCCAGACCAGTCACATACTGTACAAAAGACATTAGTGTATCTGCCTCAGCTCATCCCTGGAAATTTAGAGCCAACCCTACCATGTGTGTGTGTGTGCGTGCATTTGTGCAGCAAGAAGCATGTGTGTTTAATATAGGTGTGAATTTTGACTGATTTCCCTGGTGCCTTGTTGCCTTCTGAGATTTGCTGGCTGACTGGCAGCTGTGAGAGAGAGTGAGAAAGTGAGAGTGAGTTCATTACAGACAAAAATCCAGACAAATATATCGGGGCGTTTATATTGTCGCCGAGCATTTCTGTTTGTTTTCAAAGGGCAGAAAGGCATACTGTAAAGCAGCAGGTTTTTGGCTGATCTGTGACAGTGTCTGCACTCCTGCTGTGTCAATCACCAGGCGCGTGACAGCTGATTGGCTAATAGCTGTGACGGACAGGGACAAGGAGCGGGATGTGCTGCCAGACACCCGCTCACACAGCACCTGGTCATGTACTCTTAGGTACAGCAGCCAAACATTTGCGTATGTGTGTTTTTATGTGTCAGCCTTAGTAACAGATGCTACTGTGCTTCACAGTGCTGCCTCTTATCACACTGCAGACTGAAAATGAACCGATGATTGCTTTCAACACTAGCTGGAGTGTGAGTGCTACACTTGTTAACTACAGATGCCGAACGTGGCCTGCTCTGAGAGGAGACTCAGAAACAGCAAGCGCATGCTTTTTTTCCCCCTTAGAAGTCACTGCAGTTACAGTTCAAATGTGTAAAAGCTACGCCCTGGTATTTAAAATTTTTTAAACCTGTACAACTTTTTCACTGAGGAAAGAATTGAAAACCTTGTTCCTTACTGTTTCACCGAATGATTTAATATACAGTAATGTTCCATTAAATCTGCGTAATGCATCCTTTCAGAGGAAATCATTCGTGATGATGCATTATAGTCATAGATATGAAATCGATATGCCTAATTATGGAAGTATAAAATCTTCAAGAGAACTTACGTATAGTACCACATTATTTTAGTGTCAAACCGATTGCAGTAGCATGCAAATGATTTAAAACATTCTAACACTAACTTAGTTAGATGAAGCCTAATAGAAATGTTCAATTCTATGCACTTGGTTTACTGAGAGAGTTTGACCGCTGCCCTTAGACCTCCAGTGTAGCCCATTATTGTTGCACTATTTTACTGCAATAAATACGAAGCATGCTTTAAAATAATTCATGCCGTAGTTAGAGCTGCACCTTGGAGAGTCGTTCTGTGCAATCCGAGTCCAGTATGAATGTTTTCTGTATTACACTGGAGTCTTGGATTTATAGGAGTGTGTGTGTGTGTTGTCTTAGTTTTTTGCCTGTAAAACAAGTTAATCCTTTTTTAGATCATGTTGCGTTTACAGTTTGGCGTTTGGCAGTCACCCTTATGCAGAATGACTTACATTTATCTCATTATATATCTGAGCAGTTAATGGGTAACAACAGCCCACCAGTGGCAGCTTGGTGTTGCTGAGATTTGAACCTGTGAACATCTAATCAGTAGTGCAATGTAATAATGACAGAGCTTCCCCTGGCAACATGGCATAGTCATTACTGCAGCACACAAATGAAGCCAACTTTTTAAAATAAAGGCTTGGCCTCGACTATGATTTGTTTTCAGCATTTCTTTCATTTGGACTTGCCTTTAGCCTCGGCTAGTTGTGGTCTTGTATAGACATTATCTCTAATAGATTTAATAGCAGCAGTGCTGACTTCAACCCTGTGCCAGAGTATTTGTTTCTGGTTCCATGAGGCATGAAAGCATGACTCGCCTTACCCCCATGAAGTGATGGGAACAAGTGTGTTTGAATTTGGCTCCCAGAATACATCTATACTCCACTTTAATCAAAGTTTATCTCATCTGGACCAGCTGGGCCAAATTTGAAATTCAAATCATTGCCGTAACCACCACATTTAGTCTTATTAAGCAAAACAAATTTCGTGTTTGGGGAGCTAGCCGTTAAACTATGGATCATAAGGTGATAGGGTCAAATCCCAGTCCTACCAAACTACCACTGTTGGACCATTGAGCAAGGCCCTTAACCCTCATCTGCCCAGGTGTATACTGTAATTAGCTAACTGTGATCCACTCTGGATCAGGACGACTGCCAAATGCTGTGGATTTCATGAATTGCTTAAGACAAAACAGAGTATGCAATAGTGATACAGTGTCTAACACTTCTGTTCACTGCTTGAACTTACATTTATCCGGATCTACAGTAGTTATGCAGCAATTAAATTTATGCATAATCATGGAGAGACTCAATTTAGCTGTTTATTTTCTAGTTCCCATGCCAATTTATTACAATCTGAATCTTAGATCTAAAACTACTATGGACATAAAAAAATTTATAATAAAATAAAGTCCTCCGAGTGGCGCAGTGGTAAAGTGCTCGCCCTATCATCCGGAGAGCGCGAGTTCGATCCCCGGGTGATGCTGTAACCTCTCGCAGCCGGAGGTCTAGAGAGAGCTGATTGGCCGAGCTCTCTCACAGGGGAGGGATGAGAGGTACTTAGTGCTCTCACTTTAATCACAGCTCTACAGCCAATCAGGGGCGTCTGTGAGCTCACGCAAGCGGAAGGAGCTGATAGCGCTGTTCTCCGAGTGTGTTATGCCGCCCCCAACGGTGCGTGAGCGAGCAGTTCGAAAAGATGCGCTTGGTGACATCACATGGGTCGGAGGAAACACGTGATAGTCTGCGGCCCTCCCGACTGAGTGGTAGTAGAAGCTTAATGTGGGAGCGGACATTGGACACGATTAATTAGGGAGAAAATCAAGGAAAAATCCAAAAAATAAATAATAAAATATATAGTATATAATAAAATAAAGACAGTCGGCTTTAGTATAAAAGCTTGCTGAGTATGCGGACCTCCTCGTGACCTTTGTCCTAGGCGCCAGACAGAATGCACAGCATTTAGTTAGTGCTGCTGTCCAAAAGTGCACTGTGATAACGACAAACGATACGGATCGGGGGATAACCCTGTTCTGGTGTAATCTCCCGAAGTGATGAGCTGGAGAGGGGCATACTCAGCCCCACGTACCCACTTCCATATGCAGTGTTTCAGCTTATCCTGATTATGGTGAAAAAGCAGCTTATATACCCAAAGTCAGGAAAAATCTTGATCACTTTTCGTCATTCTTATTTTTTTTTAACTCTGTGACTTCAGAGCACACACACACATGCGCACACACATGCACTTACCTACTGCTTGAAAGTTTCCTTGGCAACAACAATTTCTAATTTTCCATGAAGGAGAAAGCAGTACACATATGAGAGGTTTAAACCCAGAGAACACACACTTCTCCATTGACGTACTTGTTCTGAAATCAAATGCTTCAACGGATATATTAAGAAGCACAAACAGCTCTTCTCTACTCTCTAATTTTAAACCCAGAATGAAGGTCAAGTTTGGATCCGACCCATGCGTCAGGGATTTTTCCTCAGATGAACACTCACTGTACGTGTGCTGCGTGCAGACGAGAAAAAGCGCAAAATCAATGACTTACTGGACACAGCAGTGACCATGGTGTTTGTGGTCAATGCAGTGACACACACTTTTTGTTGTTTTTATTAGCGATCTGTCGGCAGGTGCAATGTGTGTGCCAGACAAGTCACACAGTCTTTCCAGGTAGGTGGGTAAGGAAGGTGTGTGTGTTCGTGTGTGAGCGGATGTTGCTTTGTCAGTGTGTGGTTTATGGGCTCCTTGAGTTCAACTGGCAGCCAAAAAAAAAAAAGGAGGTATAAGGTGTGTGTGTGTGTGTGTGTGTGTGTGTTCATGTGTATGCTCAGGGCACAGGATGGAGACACAAATACTGTACACACAGAGTAATCCTCTTACTCTCAGTGTGAGCTGTGATGCTCTGCTGGTTCATGGCTGATGCTGCCAACCTCATCTACCCCCTGCCTTCACAAAACCATGCCACATGTACAGAAACAATTTTTTCAAGAGATAACGGACTGTAATATGTTTATTAACACTGAATATTTGTCTAATTCTACCGCTCATTTATTATTATGGCAAGACGCTACAGCAAGAACGATTATGGTCACCTCCGTGATTATTTAGTTTTGATTATTTGTATGTATAACATGATTGTTCCTAAACTGTGCTAATAAAAATGCACAAAAAATGCATAATGTTTTTTTGTTTTTGTTTTTTATGTCCAGTAATGGCTGTTTTTTTTATTATACATATATATATACATTTTTATCGTATTTAAAAGCTGGATATGTTTGTTGATATGTTAAGAATTGTTGAATTTATTATTGATTCATTGAAATCTGGTTAAGAACTATGCAACACATTATTAAAACCTGTTTTATTAATATATAAAGTGCTGAATTATCAACTTTGTGGGAGAAACATGGTAAAAAAAATCATGAATGGAGGTTAAATGCTTGGTGAAGTTGCATTATTTAAAATGAGAGAGAGAGAGAGAGAGAGTGAAATTAAGAGCATTATCACATGCACAATGTAACAGGACTGGGCCTAAACAACTGTGTGACCATTAGAAAATCACTTGTTAGAGGAGTATTGGGCATAAAGATTGGACTTTAGATTGGAGATTGTGATGTGATCCAATGAGTCCAGATTGACCTTATTTCAGAGTGATGTGTGTGTAAAGGGTAAGAAGGGAAGTGCATGGAGCGATGCCCTGTCATGCATAGTGCCTACTGTACAAGCCTCTGGAGGCAGTGTTATGTTCTAGGGTTGCTTCCATTGGTCAGGTCTAGGCTCAGACACATTATGTGGCAATAAAATGAAGTCAGCTGACAACCTAGATGCACTGAAGGACCAGGTTACCAGGCCATGGATTTTTTTTTCCTTCCCTGATGGCACATGCGTATTCCAGGACTTAAATTGTCTAGTGGGTTTTTTTCATACATGAATTAGTTATCAAATCATGTGCTATAATCAAAACTAATGGCAGTTCAGTAAAATCTTGTGTGATTTTTTATTTTTTTTTTGGCTAGGCAGTGTAGACCAAAGCTGTCGGGCCAAAACCTCATACTGTATGTCAAAAAATATTGACTTTACAGGAATAAAAAAAAAAACAACAACAATGTGACCATTCTAGGATCCAGTGGAACTGCAAGATTGTATTGTAAAGGTTGACCATTGATTTAGTAAAAACATTTAAATTACTATGTATGTACTATATATGCTATTATATACAAGATAAAAATATATTTTATTATGGTGGGGTTGGATGCGTTTTCCCTTCGTTAAATAAAAATGAAAATGAAAAGTAAAATTCTTTCTAGAAGAATGTGTTCAAAGTGAAACAACAAATTTTAGTTCCATCATCAGCATCCAAATGGAACATGTTGATTTTATAAAGTATGCAAATTTACACAGATTTAATTAGATTTTTAAAAAATCCTATACAAACACTAAATGTAAAAATATCTGTAGTGTCCTGCCTTAATACAGCATATTTTCAGGGTGCAGCAGGGATGTTACTCACATGACATTCCAAATGCTTGTCTGTGAAGATTCTCAGTCATCCAGGTGAGGTTCTCTGAGTTATGTCACCTGGACTTTCTTGTTCGAGTAGATGCGTTTAACTACTCATCCAAGTAGTTCCTCATATTTGAGTCCTCCAAGATCAAAGGATCCTCTCCTATCTGAAAAGGCTTATTACGTGAACAATGGAGAAGGTGAGAATAGGAGGAAGGGTTGTTAGAGAGCTGTTAGGAAGACAATAGAGAGAGATTAGGGAGAGTCGTTAAGGACCAGAGAGAGTAAGTGGAGTCCCTAAGTGTCGCTTTCTTGGTGCACCTGTGAATCTTGATCTTACTTGGGCAGCAGGAAAATATTAGACAGGTTGTGTCGGCTTGTTGATGCATCCTTTTTTTCCTTCTTGTTTTGTCTCCACAATGTAGGCCTCTGAAAACTCTTCACTGGTTTGGACCACATACTGTATATTACATTACTCCTCTTTTGTTTTGGTGTGTGGTCTTTGGGAAGGCAAGTCCACTGTCTTAGTGTGTTGGTGGGTTTGAAGTGAACTGGTATGTTATGCTTAACAAAAAATCCTTTTTAGGTTTTCCGACACTCCAGCCACATACAGATGATAAGATTTTTCCTTTTCGCCTGGGTCTCAACTCACACAGTCATCCATCTTTTGGATCTGGAAGCTATTTTGTTGAAGACCCATTTAGGATATCCTCAGGTTTTGAGCACTGCCTTCAGATGCTTGTGTTCCTTCTGTTTAGCTTCAGTGGAGGTGGGAATGTGGTTCAGAGTCCTTTTGACACTTGACCCTATAAAGCCCAGCACATCAAAAAATATCCAGAAAATTCAAATTTTTTGTAACTGAGATGTGTATTAGCCCCTTTAACAAAATCCCCCCAATTTTTTTTTTTTTACATATTATCTTGTAAGCTCGGATAAATAGGAGCGTTGCGTCAGGAAGGGCATCCGGCGTAAAATCTGTGCCAAGTTGTTGGGCGGACTGGATATTCCACTGTGGCGACCCCTTGCCGGGAGCAGCCGAAAGACCAACAACAACATCTTGTATGAGATTTTTTTGTATTACTTTTTTCGTCACAACAATGTTCATTTTAGATGCAAAAACAACTTTGGCCGTAACATTTTGAACATATAGATCATTTCAGGCAGTTTGTGTTTTTGCCACTGTAACAGTGTGCCATCATATGTATATGTACCATCTTCAAGCTGAACTTGTAAAGTGCAGACAGCATATCAAGGAGATCAACACCTCCCATGAATTTGTTATATGCTTCAACAATGGCTGATCTGGGAACCATTATGTGAAAATACACTATCATTATCTAAAAATACACACACAAATTGTTCAATATAGCATAACAGTTATGATTTCAGGGGAACTGTTATTGTAAAAATATAAAAAATCTATTTTAAGATAGATGGCATTTCAGTTAATAATTAGATGAATGAAATCACCAAAATAGTGTATGTTTGTATTGTGGTATGCATAATATAGATTACATTACAAAAATGTGACATAAAATGTGACAAATGTAGCACCTTATTTAACCACAGTATCAAATTTGATACACACATTTTTAACATGATTTAACTGTAATATAAATAATAAATTATCAAGTAATTATGCTTTGTTTCAGTACAGCAAATGTTTATTTAAAATTTTTTTTATTCCTACTGTTACTTATTGAAAATTTGCAAAGATTTTTCGGATCATTTCATGACATTGGCCATTTCGAAAAGGTTAAAAAAAAAAAAAAAAAACTTTCAATGCCTGCAGTGGAATGAGGATCCACTAAGGGGCAGAATACATGTATCAGGTCATATACAATGGGTTTTTACGGAAAGTATTGATCATGTTGATAAGCTAGAGGTCTCAGAACGTCATGTATCAAATATGATGCAAATGGTTATAGGGTTAATTTGTGTTGCAGTCGGTGGTCGGAGTCAAACCACAAGTATTGGTCTATGTGTGACTTTCCTGTAGAATTCTGTTTTTAGTTTGCCATCTTTCCCTATGAAAACTGCACAGTCCAGGAAGGCCTCCCCAATACTCTCTAACGACCCTCCCTCCTAAGATCATCTTCTCAATGTGTTCACGTAACAACCATTTTCAGATTGGGGAGAATCCTTTGACCTTGGAGGATTCAAATATGCGGAACTTACCAACTTACCTTAGACTGAAGAAGCTACTTGGATGAGTAGTGATATGCATGTACCGAACAAGAAAGAAGTCCAGTTGACATGGCTCAAATTCCAGATTCCAAATGCTTGTAACACATTTCCACTGTGTCCAGTATGAGTTAAAGACAAAAAGATTTGTCCAAATTAAGGAATGATCTCACTTTGTGAGATGTCACATCACAAATGTGACTTAGCAAAAATGTTTTGTAATATTAATAACTGACACAGGTGGGTCAGATTGCACATGTTGGTGAAATAAGCCATGCATTTGTGCCATCATTGAACCCAACTCTCGAGTCCCCTTTGTCGCAGTTGATGGTCTGGCCACTTTGTGTTACTTTCAGTACTTTAAAATGGTTAAATGCCTTAGTAAAAGACATTAATAACAAGAAGAATTTGCCAACAGATGTAATAATACATGATTTCCCTTTCAATGTAAGTGAGATCACTCAAGTGGAGAGATGATAATAAGGTTTGTGTTTAAATTTGGCAGGGGACTTTTACCTCAGGTGATGACATGGAGACTGTTTAAAGCTCATTTTCAATTAGGAGTAATGTTTTTATATTAAGCGTTTTGGTTAAAAATGGAGATGTAGGTGATCCGTCTTTCAGTGGAATGATAACGCAAGATACATCCAAAAGAGCAACATATTTATTTAAATAAAAAAAAAAATTAAAAAAAATATATATGTATGTACGAGGGTGAGTCAAAAATTATCCGCACTCTGGCTGTAGAATTTATTTTCATTAACCTTTAGAAAAGACAAATACATCTTACATTTTTTGACATGATCTCCTTGCTTTTCAATACACTTTGTCCATCTGTCAACACGATTGAAGGTTTTAGGCTGAGCTGCGAGCCACAAATGCACAGCTGTCTTCATTTCATCACAAGTGAATCTTCGTCCTTGTAGGGCTGCTTTCCAGAGACCAAACAGGTCAAAGTCTGATGGCGCAAGATCGGGACTGTAGGGAGGATGTTTTAACACCTCAAAAAGTTGTTTTCGCAGAGTGTCGACAGTGTGGGCAGAAAAGTGCCGATGCGCATCGTCATGCAAGATCACAACGCCCTTGGATAGCAATCCTCTGCGTTTAATCTGAAGTTTAGGCCTCAGCTCTTCAATAAATTAAGCGTCTCACTGTAATGAACACTGATGATTGTTAAACCTTTTTCCTGTTAATATTCCAATCCTAGAATCCTAGCTGATGACCTTTGATCTTTTCCTTGGTCGACAATTGAGGATGTTTCCGTTCTGTGACTGGGGAGACAGTAGCCTTGAACGAAAGAGCTGATAAGACCAACAGAAATTTTACTATAACTGGAGTGCGGATCATTTATGACTCACCCTCTTAGTATATTAACTCCATGTTAACGTTTTCACAGCCATGCTGTAGAAACAGATCAGGTTTCATTCCCCAACTTGTATCAGTGATGTATGAAGCACAGCCAATTTCATTGTAACAAACTCAGTGTATTTCCTGAGCACTGGTGAGGATGAATCAGTGTGACTTTTGATTGACAGGAGGTATTTGGTCAGGTTGATTTCATGGTGATGTACCGTGCAAGAGGGCTTAATGGGTTAAGCGTAAAATAATTGCGAAGTGCCGTTAGCGGTCATACTTTTGATCTGCAGTGTACGGCTTGTGTGAGTACATCACATCATTGCTGCTCATTAGCTTAAACAAGATGTTGTGTGGAGGAGCCGGAAACCACGGCAACAGCCCAGTTCCGCTGTGACATCACAACACAGGAGGGAGACAGTTACTGTGGAAACGGCTGCCCAGTTGCCGATAACCAGCCTCAGTGATTTGCGTGCATGAGCACGGAATGAAATGGCATCACGTTCTTTTGACTTTTTTTTCTTCCTCTCCCTGGAGAGTTTATTGTGTACAGGAATATACAACTAGTGTGAGCTCTTGACATTCCTTAAGCAAAACCATGGAGAGGTTTAGGACAGGATGAACAGACATTCATGGTGGCGATATCACTTGTAAAGCTTGTGTGGACTTCGAATTTGAAAGGCTTCACCTGTGTTGTTCGTTTTAGAGTCTCAAACGAGTCAGTGAGTTAATCTCGTGGCGTGATTAGGCTCCAGGGCTGCTCCAGGCATCAGTAGTTCTGTGATTACACGTCTATCTCACTTTGTCAGCCAGGTCTCTCCAGGTACTTCATCATGCACCTTCAAGTGCAGAAATAAAATGACCTTTTTGGCATTCTGACCCAGTGTCGTTTTCTGGAGTGCATGATTCCGCACGACTGAAGCGCCTTCGCCTGTGACGGCCGATTCCCATTAGAGGTACTGAGGTGAATAACGACGATACTGAAGACTGTGGTGATTTCAAACCTGTGTGAATTAACTCTGCTTATGACATTGTGACATGGGAGTGTTGGGTACTACCGACATAAAATACAAGTCGTTTAAATCGTGGATGGAAATTAAAACCTGCTCACACACATTATCCCATAAAATCTCTGTATTCTTGTTTATTTTCAGTGACAAAAGAAAAAAAAAACAATAATAACAACAACAACAATAACAATATCTTCATGGTCAATAAATAGTCCTCTGTGTCACTCATTAGCACATTTGTACAGCGTAGAAGCATAGAATTGTAATTTCATAACAGGCCACAGCTGCGAGAGATCCGGTTTGGAAAGACAAGCTCAGAGCCAGCTGTGTTTATATGTTTCTGTGTTTGTTGCTTTTTGTGTCTACATGACGTTGCAGCTCTTGGCTCTGTCCTTCCTGAGTGTAGGGGAGGGTTCAAGGGGTGTGCTGCGGGAGGTGATTGGCAGGAGGGGCTGATGGGATATGCGCTTGAGGGTACGGCGGGAGGAGCTTCGTTTCAGGCCGGGGGCGGGACGTCTGACGGAGGCGAGAGTGGTGATGTGAAAGACGTCTCGCACGCTGTTTACGCACATGCGTGACGAACACTCGACGTACGCCACGGCGCCAAGCTCCCGTGCCCTGATGCTGCCCTGAGAAAGAAAGGCAAAGAAATGTGGTTAATGAAGGCTCGTTTTATGTCCATCTTTATCCGGAATTACATCTGTCTTACATTGCTTTTTGATCTGTGTGCAATCTCTATTTGCTTCGGGAAAACAAACAGTGCTCACGCTCACTCACACACTCATTCTGTATATCACTTATCCTGTACAGGATTGCGTGGGGCCTGAAGCCTATCTCGGGGGGACTAGAGCACTAGGTGGGTACACCCGGGATGAGAAGCAGTCCATCGCAGGGCACAATCACACACAATACAGGCAATTTGGAAAAGCCACTAGCATTGTTTTGGACTGTGGGACCAAGGACATAGACCCGAGGCAGGACTCAAACCCTTGACATTGGTGGTATAAAGCTACAGTGCTAACTGCTACGTACACAATTTTTGATGTGAATTTAGTCTTTATACCTCACTGTATATATATATATATATATATATATATACACAGTGAGGTCAATAAGTATTTGATCACCCTGTGATTTTGCAAGTTCTCTTACTTA